>JABUQX010002186.1:40000-66999 GCA_015478945.1 Trachelipus rathkii | reverse complement strand
TATAATATATATATATTTTTATTAATTAAATATTATTTATATATTATAATATTATAGTATATATATATATATATTATATATATATATATATTAATATCATATATATTTATATATAATATAATAATATTTATATATATAGTATATAATATTATATATATATATATAGTACGTATTTAATTATTATATATATTCTATATATAATAATATATTATATATATAAATATATATTATTATAGTATATATATAATATATATATATATATACCTATATTATATTTAATATATATACTATCTACTCTAATATATATATATATATATAATATATAGTATACATATAAATATATATATACATTATATATATAGCTATATATATATCATACTTATATATATATATATATATATATATATATACTTACTATATATATATAATATCATATATATATTATATATAAACCTAATCTAAATTTAACAACATACCTATACTAAAAGTCTATTTTCATGGGCCATATAGATACTCTTGTACTATTTTTTGTACAGCTGTACGTATAAAAGGGTCTCTAAATAAACTTTGTCCTTATATAATTATCAAACTATATATATTATATATATAATATACTATACTATATAACCATATATATATTAGATATATATATTATTATATATATATATATAATATATATATATTATATATATATATAATCATAAATATATATTATATATATATATATTATAGTATATATAATATATATATATATATATTAATTTATATACTATATACTATTATACTATATATATTACTTTACTATATATTACTATTATATTATATACTATATTATATATACTATTAATTGAACCTTTCGTCTGAGTTAAAAAAATTCTGACAATTCAGATGTTATCAGTCGATATGTAATAACGGTGAACCCTAAGGAAATACTATAATGTACTCTTTTAATAAAACAGACGCCATATTTGCAATCAGTCATGTTAAGTGTCAAACTTTTGATTTTTCCGACAGTTTAAAGATACATATATTTATTAACTTGTTTCGAGGATATGTAATGATGACTTGAACTTTACCTCACATTTATACAGATTTTACAATATTATAGGAACTAATATCTTTGTGACTAATTGTTAATTTGCGAGATGTTCCATAACGAAGTTGGCGATCCAAATTATAAATTCCTATTGTAACAGTAAAATGTCGTTCACGATAACGGTTTCACCAATATATCTATTATATAAGCACTAATTATAGGATGCACTATATTGCTCATATATATATATATTATATATATATATATATATATTATTTATATTATTTATAATTATATACTTAGAGAACCGATATCAAGTATATCTATATATAGTTATATATAAACGTAATATAATATTATACTTTGACAGTAGACATATAATATAAATATTTATATAGTATAGTATATTATACTATATAATATATATATTATATAATATATTTATTATATATTAATATATATATATATATATATATATGATATATATTTATATATTATATAATATATATATATATAATATATATACTTATATATATACTTATAGTATAATATATATATATATATGTATTATTATAATATATAAATATATTTATATCTATATATTATGTATTATATATATTATATTATATACTATCTATACTATACTATAATATTATATAACTTATATACTATATATATATGGCGCAATTTTACATAGACTGACAGATTCGATTTTTTTCCCGTTGGTTGCGCCAGACTAAAACTAAATGAAGATAGTTTTTTATTGCCACAAAAAAGAAAGCGGGAAAAACTTACAGACCCAACCATTCACTTATATTAAGCAATTACTCTATATATTAATATATTAATTTATCTAGTATTATTCTATATATATAGATATATTTATTATATATATATATTATATTATATTCATCATATTATATATATAATATATATATACTATGGCCCAGCCAATTTGGTTTATTATATATATAATATATAATATACTATAATAATCATATATGTTATTGTGTATATATATAGATATATATTATAATATAATATATATATATATATATATATATATATATAATATATATTATATATATTATAATATATAGACTATATTATTATATATATATAACTTTACCATAAAAGTAAATTTGATCTTTCGCATTTAAAAGGATTTACCCAGCTGTTCTCCTTCAAAATTCTGGAAACCTTACCTAAGAAAGGAAATTGAGATGTTTTTAGGTTATGTATAATTAACATTAATAAATATATGCTAACATAACAAACTTTAACATAACGCAAAGACTTAATAGACCCCAGTAGGACCTAACCTAATGGATTTTTTTTAGCCCACAAGTAGGACCTAATGTATTTGTTAGACGCCAATGAATTATTATATATTTAACAGCCACTGTGAAGATACTCTGCCAATCATTATAACTTATATAATATATAATATATTATATATATTATTATATAATGATTATTATATATATATATAATATATATTATATAGTACTATATTTATATATATATTATTAATATAATATATAATATATTTATATATATAGAATATATGGCTTAAATCCTTAACTTTATATTAAAAGGCAGAGTCAGAGTCTATAAAAAAAAATAACTTCAAGCAAACTTTTAAATCGCTCTATGACAACTTACTTTTAAGTACATACCGGAAATAAATATTAAATTTTATATGTAGATAACCAATTTATTCCTTATCAACAAACAACAAGGTCTTTAAGGACTCAAATTACCTGTTAAACTTATTAATTGATTATATAAATGCTTAACGGTTGAGCAACGTATTGGTTTTATCATATAATTTACATGTAAGTCTTACACATCCTTGCTTGAACTTATTATGAACGTGTTATTTGAAGATCATTTTGTTAATGGTTTTATCATTTTAATACAAAAGGCAAATTCTAATAGAAAGGGACAATTCTTGCAAACTTTGAGTTCTAAAGCAAACTCCTGTCAGTCATCTAATATTAAGCTAATATATATATATATATATATTATATATATTATTATATATATATTATATATATATAGTATATATATATATATTATATGATAATATTCATAATATATTATTATATATTAAATATATATATATATATAATATATAATATTATATATTTATTATATATATATATATTATATATATTTTTTGTCTGTTGTTTTTGTTTTATTTGTGTTGTGGTCTGCGGTTTAGGATGCAGATTTTGCAGCCCCCAGGCGCGGAGTTCCTATCCCGATTTTACCACAGCACACGGCTATAAATTCTAACTTGCATGTAGAATACCAACTACCTCACTAAATAAACCTATTTTAACTCTTGTCCCGGACCAGATGGATAGAATTCAGATCCTCTAATCGTCCTTATATATCCAAAACCCATTAATTATTTAATGAATCTTACGTCCCTGAAGGTTGAATATGATGACCACGATGCTAAAATCAAACCACTTACTGTAACCCATGTCTAGAGAATCTGTGAATTAATACACTTCGGATGTTTATGGACACAAATCGTTTCTTCCTTTATACATACCAATAGTTTTTGTCGCCTCATGGTACCTTTCCATCCTTAACAAGAAACACAGATTTTCCAACACGTTTTTTTTAATATCCCTTAACTACTTTTACACGAAACTGTTTATATATTCTCAATACATATGAGTAATCCTACATTAGGGATTCCAAATGTACCAAGAACTGAATGGATTGGGGTCCATATAATACTGATTTAGGTGGGAGGGCAAATCATACCCAAGCATGTTTCTCAAAGATCGGAGTAACCCTAATAAGGAAACACATTAACCATAAGGATCGTAAACACCAATTCTTGAAAACACACTTAACATCTTTGTTTATTCATATACTTCCACTTCACCTTTAAATACAACAATTTACCGATAATTCAGGTTAGAATCTGACAAAACTTACCATCTTCTCCAATTATAATACCTTTACATCTTAACAAGTCAAAGAATGACAAACAACCTATGAGTTTTTTTCATAGCACACTTTGATCAGGGCGATGGCGGGGGGCAATGTGTTGATTCTAAGATGCTATATTGAAATGAATACTTGAAATCTGGCTGAAGATTACAGCTTCTGAGCATAGAGGTTCACGAGACCTGACATTCGATTGAGGGAGATGAGCCAGGGGTTCATACTTCGAACTAAAATATTTTTTTTTTATCAGAATAACATGGGTTAGATAGTGCATTGTTTTTTGGAAATACAGGATAGAGACCAGTGGTATTCAGAGAGCCTGGAAAATTATCGCTACTATATCAATCTGACTATTATTAATTAGATTAAAATAGTGAAGGATATCCTCTTCAGAGAACAAAACGGGGATTAATCAAGACGAAAAGTGATATACCTATTGCATTCTATAGATAAATTACTGTAGAACCACTTGATAAAAATCTACAAACTTATGGAAATTATGTCTTTAATATTCTTATTAGATCCTGGATGGTTATGTTTGCCTATTAACAAATGAAAATGAATATTCCCTGCACATCCTCATTTTTAACTAACTCCAAAGTTTTCATCAAAAAGGTTAGAAGAAAACAATACAATAGGTAGAGTTATAGGGTTTATGATAGTGAAAAGGGTCGAATAAATTACGAAAGGATAATGGCTGTTTAAGGGCTCTAAAAATATGAGTCCATTCTTTGAGCCTGTAATAATATATAAATGGATAGGGGATATATAGTTTAGGTATTACATAGTTTAATAATCGTATAATAATATAATTAATCGAAATAAGAGAAATAATTGATAAATATAATAATATTAAGTAAGAACACTTAATGTATAAATAAGTTATAAGCAGGTATAAATATAATATAATAGTAGTGATGTATACAGAAGATGTTAATTGGACTTACTTCTATATTATCTCAGTTGGCGTAATGAAAATAATCATAGCAACAGAAAACCGATCAGCAATTCTTGTACATAAGCAATCACGGAATAGTACAGCATACAGAAGTTGGTTCATATGTATAGTAATACAATTGTTCTTCAGCAAGTGCATGTCACTAAGAGATTATTATTTACCGACTGTTAAGTTATTTTATGAGGGTACAATGGTAGGTTCCGTGGGAAAAAAAAGAAACAAACCAAAAAGATGACATCAATATTTTTCAATATAGATGTTACGTGGTATTGTAGGGTATTAGGTTAGCAGCTTTCGTTTGATGTAAAGCCCGCTTAATGAGCACGTCGATTATTAAGAGATGATATCTCTGCAAGAGAGAACAGATAAAATATTTTCTAAGTACACTGAAATTGTTAAATCCCTAATATGAGACAAGAAGATGATCAAGATATATAGGAGCATATTCTGTGTATGCTATATTTTATGTTTCTCACATAACACTGTATAAACGTCACTGTACTCTTAGAACTCTGGAAGTGGCACAAATGAGATACAAGCTTCACGAGGTATTAATTACGAATACGCGGTTCATGTGGATATTTGATAGTAGAAAAGATGATATGCCGGTCGTGAATGATAGGTAAGACCTTGAATAGGGCTGCGTCCACTGGATCCACAGTGCAGAACTCGATTCAGCTGCGAAGCCCTATCGCCAGAAAGCTGAAGCGTCACCAGCAGTCGACTGAACGTAGAATACAAGTGCATTGGTGCCTGCTTAATAATCAGCTAGCGTAGGAGATCATGAGCAAACATTCCAATGCTCCTCTCAATCTGCTTTCGAGTTGGCAACCAATGTGTTGCTATGTGAGAATTAATGATATCTGACATATATTTCTGAATCCGCAGGATTGTAGCCTGAGTTAGAGTATCGAAATTAATTATGAATTTGAGGAGAGTGTGAAAGTTTACTGAGTCAGGATTTTTACCGGATAGTGTATTGCCGGGAATTATGTCGCGTGTGATTGATAAAGAACGCAGGAAGAGATTAGGGTGTTCATATATTTTACTTTCGATATGAACATAAAGCCTGATTGTGTTATAGATGTGTTTCTTTAAGTAATTGTGTTTTATGAGTGTACTTATCGCTTAAAGTGACGTGTGAATGTGATTCCTTTAATTTTTGAGCTTACTCCATTGTCAGCTTCGTTATGTATGCTCTGTAATATGATCGGTAACTCTTCTCTCTCTCTATCTTATTTCAGCTATGTAGTAGGACCCCAAGACCATATCTTACGTGCTGCTGGTTTTGCTACATTGTATAACTTCCCTCTAAAGTTATGAGTGTGGTAGCGGACGCTGGCGTAGGTAGGGTTTAGATGAGGAAGATATCAACCAAGTGTCGTGAAGAAGTAGAGGTATATGTAATATCAGAAGAAAAGTGTGCGTGTATAAATTCCTTAGTTATGGCGTGTGATGAGTATCAGTTTAGTGAGCCTTAGTGTAAGCTACAGATAAGACACTACTTGTATGCAATAGTCAATGGAAGCAAAGGGATTCTTATGTCGCTAAGCTTCTCTTTTGGTTTTATTGTCTCTTTATCAGAAACATAGGTGTCGAGCTTAGGTAAATCAAAGATTCCTGCGCAGGACATGATAATAAACAGCGCTGGATTGTTTGATGTATTGGACGAAATATATCCCGTTTCACTATACATTTTTTCTACCTCCTATTAAACGTAAATTATTGAAATAAGTTTTATAGTATGGAGTATATTAAATCGTATATCTTGTTCAGAGGATCTGCGATATCTTACGCCATCTGGGGTCTCAGCAGAACAAGGTAATATAGCTTAGGTGTTTAGATTAGACGATGGTAGGCTCATTCTGGTTAGTGTCTATCGTGCGTATTAGTCCCTACAAGTTTTTCTAGTGATGTGTATAGCCGGCGTTAATGAACTTTGTACCAATCGAATGTATGAGACGTCTGTCTCTGTGACTATAAATCGTGTCAAGTCTGATGTAAACCGTGGCGATTGTATCAACTACACAATATGAATCAAAAATAGAACAAGCAGACCAAAGAGGTGAGGGTGAACCTATAATGTAATTATAATTTATATAATATTATATATAATAATTATATAATATATTATAAAATAGTCACTATATATATATATCTATTAATATGATATATAATAATTATTATACTAATATATATATATATATAATATATATTATTATATATATATAATATTTTATAATTGAATATTATATTATATATATAATATAATATAATATAATATATATATTTAATATATATTACTCATATAATTATTTATATATTAATTATAATTATTATATTACTATATTACTAGTATATATATAATACTACTAAATATATAACTAATATATATAAATACTCTATAATAGATACTATATAATATTAGGCCCTAAATAATTAGAAATTATGATGACAGATATTTGGCTTTGTAACAACTCCAAATAAGTTGTTCCAAGATTGTACCCTTATTATAATAAGACATATGTCTGCTTTTTATTTAAAAATAAAAACAACATTATTCCCACATTTTGGTTTTATCGTAATAGCTAAGTTCTTATTTTGACCTTAATTTCTTCGAAAGTGCGATGTGTTTAGAGCTTACTATTAAGTAAAAATTATCTGAATAAACATAAAAAATTCTAGCTAAAATTTGCTATTTCAATCTAATATATATATTCAGTAATTTTAGATTCGAAAACTGCTATTTTGTGTAATAAGAACTATTAGTACTTCTATTAACAATAATGTAAAAATTTCTAAATATATTATTTTCCGATGTTACTAAGAAGTAATTTTTATCATATAAAGCGATATTATAAAATTTGCCTATAAATTTGAAGGCTTATTTTAATTATAAACCTCTTTTAATCATCTCTTATATTTAAAAAGTTTTTAAGATTAAAGTTCATGTAATATAAAAATCTGGTCTTAAATTATATCATTTATCATAGTCTATATATATTATATTTATCAGTATAAAATTAAAATATAATCTTTTATATGTATACTATAATTATATATATATTAATATATATATAAATACTATAATAGTCATATCATATATATATACCTTAAATTATATATATATATATATATATATATGATAATATAAATAAAATATGTAAAAAAAATGATTTAAAAAATGTTTTTAGGGTTTATTTTAATTTCACCATTTAAATATATTTTAAACTTAGTGAAATCGAAATTATATATTGAAAGCTTTGAAACTCATTATTGGGGATAATAACATATTTGGGCTCTAACAAAATCTCATTATAAAGGCTTTTAAGTAGGTATCCTATCATAGTGATGGCTATAAGTCTATAGGTTTAGATTAAGTTATTCTGCGTTATGTAGACGATATATTTATATACTAATGCTTATTTAATTTGATTAGGGGTCACTCCCACCCTTTCCCCTTTTCACATATACCCCACAGGCTTACAATTTCACCTTCGAAAGTTTTCTTTCATCAACTTTGAAATGGTAAAACATAAACTTTTATATGATAAAGTTTTAATAACCTAATACAATATTGAAATGTATGTAACGTTAGTAAATTACATATTTATACCTAAGTATATTATGTAATTAGTTAGAATTATTATAATAGATTATATATATAAATACCTGGAGGCGATCAACTAATAATGAAAGTAATGAGTATTAGACAATATTATTTAATACCACTATATAATATATTCGTATTAAGTATCTATAATAATAATAAGTAATAAAACTTATATATTATATTATTTTAGATTAGAGGAAGAAATGATATAATTAATTACCCCAATTAGTTAGATAGTAATTCTAAGCTTTTCATATCCGTAATGCTTAGATGCTTCATTTCATAAGGCAGGTAATGTAATGAATATCAGTATATATTGATTTAGCTACGGAGCCTTATAATTACAGTATTGTAGCCCACCTATGGTGATGGAGTTGGTGACCCAATTATGTAGAACTTTTTATTTTAGTTTATGTAATATTAAATTATAGATATATTATTTAAGATATAATATGTAGATTTGTTTAAGTAAGAAGACATTGATGATGGTGATGGGGTTTTCCTGTTTTGGGTTTTTTATTTATAATTTTGTATGAGTAGTATTTATTTATTAAATAATAGTACCTTTAATTTTTTCTGTTTATAATATAATAATGTGAAATTTATTCATCATTAAATATAAACCATCTAAATTATGTAAATTATTAATATTAAATTAAGTGTTTATATTAATACTACATATATTATATTATCTAATATATATTATGATTTATAAGTTTTACCATAAACAGGGATAATATATTTAACTTTGAAAGCATAAAGGTTATCTATTAAAATCGGACTTTTATTTGCAATATTGTTTGGGCGTGTTTGCAACGGTATATAATAAACGAAACCATTAGTTAATTTAATGTTTAAAATTGCTCCAAAAGTATTATTATATAATATATATGATAATACTAATATAATAGTATATTTATTATTATTACTAAGATATATAAAACTAATATTATATACTAATATATAATTATGAAATATATATAAATATAGATATAATTTAATAATTAATATATATAATATAATATATATATACATTATATAATAATATATTATACAATTATTAATAATTATATATTATATATATAATATTATACTATATATAATATATATATTATATATATTAAATATCAATATATAATAATATTATAACTATATTTATTATATATATATATTATAATTATTTATATTCATTATTATATATATATAGTATAAATTATATAGTATTAATGTTATTTTCTTATATAAGTATTAAATACCTTATATATATAATATATATTATTAATATAAATAATTATATTAATATAATTATATATAATATAAATATATATGAGGAGAATATACAAAATATAGAAGGAATCTTATTATTTTTATTTATAAAGTAAATAAGTGATAGTAATAGAATTTACAAACATTATGGTAAGGTGGTGAGTTATATACCGTAAACGTAATTACGGTAGTATTTAAGTATGAGTTAGGAGTAATATAGATAACTAGTTCATCACGAGAGAGTACTATTATACTTATCTATATAGTATTATCTTATTGCTTATTAGAAGAGTCAGGTGAGTTAGAATATATCCTAATAGTTATGAGGATGAGGGCGCTTATACTTGACACTATCTGAGTCATGATGTAAGTATAAGTGATTCAATTTATATGTACGTATTGGATCCAAATACAATAAATTTACTATAAATACTATCGCAAGCATTTATTGAGGTGACCTAGTTATAATAACTTATTCTACCATTTCCCTGACTTTGACATTGTTAAATTATCTTAATAATAATAATGTTCCAAGGTGTCACTGAAATTAAAATTTATTTCGTGACTACCGTACATCCTTGTACGTTCACTGCAGAGCGATGGCTGTTAACAGTGAGAATGTTTTTTAATATTTTGTCGACACAAACTTCGAATTACTGAACAGCTCAGTCTTTTAATTACAATATATTCACAAAATATCTAGTATCAAATTAAATTTAATAATGCATGTGTATTATTAAAGACGTGGAATGATATGCCTTATATGATACCATTGGTACTGTAATATGTGATCTATTACCATCAACAATCAATATTAATAGTTATATTAAATAAAATTTTATCTCTTTTATTTTGTAAAATAAAATTCTTAAACACTAACTACTAAACCTACTTTTTATAAAAATATTATTAAACATGATTATGACAAAATTTTAGTTATCTGTTTTTATATAAAAATTTACTACATTAAATATATGTATATTCTGCACATCCAGGAAGATATAATACTATATTAACAATTCCAATTACTATCATGATCTTTGGACTTAGAATTTTTTTTTAAACTCAGACGAAAGGTTCAATTAAGCCTAAAAAGCAAATATTATAAAAATAAAAATAATATATTTTTTATATGGGTAACATTTCAATATATAATATATAAATATTTTAATATATATATTATATATATATATAATTATATATAATATTATAATAATACTAAATATATATATTATATCATATTTTTATTTTATTATAATAGAGTAATGTGACAAATTTTATGAGAAAGATATTTTTCTTATAAACTTTTATAGTTATTACTAGGTGCTTAAATTAATTATATAGGTTTGAGGGCGTAATTAGGAGCTTATAATTATACTAATATAGATGATTAGTGTGTATTTGTTTATTAAGTTCTAATTGGGATGGTTTTGTTAGGTAAGAAGATCTATATTATAAAGTTATTAATATATATATTGTATATTATAATATATTATATTAATTATTATCTATTATAATAATATATAATTATATATTAAATATTATATATATATATATATACTAATATATTATGAATATATATAATATATTATATAGTAGTATATACTAGTATAAACTATATTAAATACTATATATATATATATATATATAGGAGAAAGTTACTTAACGAGTATCTTAATTTCTATATATAATATATATATTATACTAAGGCTTACAGTACAATAAAATTAATAATAATGTACACGAATATTAGTATATGTGGACCAATAAATAAATAAGAACTTTTAACTATACAGTATCATAGTAGTATTATTTTACTTTTAGTCAACAGAGATAATATTCTATATAATTAATATTATATTATATTATTATATTAATATATATATAATATTATACTTATTTATTAATATATATATATATATATTATATATAAATTTTATAATAATTTAGTGATATTATATTATATAAATTTTATATATTATTTATTATATTTATATCATTATATTATTATTACGTATATAATATATTATATATATATTATATTATATCTACCTAGTTCCTCAGCTTGGTATATTGTTATATATATCTTTTTAACCTATTTATATAAATATATTTAATATAATTATTAATATTATATATATAAATAATATAATATATATTAATATATCGTATTTTATATATATTATATATATAATATAATAATTATGAATATTTTTGACAATATGTATTAATTATTATTTATAATCGTAATATCCCGATATATTATTAATATATTAGTAATATATATATTATCTGAGTAAATTTATTTATCATATTAATTAAAAATATACATAAAATATGTATGATATTATTATATTTATAATAGACTATTTTTTATTCATTAAAATTTAATATATATATATCGTATATATAATATATATAATAGTATATATTAATACTATATAATATATTATAATATATAATATATATAATTATATAATTAATTTATATATGATAGTAATAATATATAATAATATTATATGATATATAACTATATATATATTATATATCGTATATAATATATATAATATTAAATATTATTATGATAAATATAAATATATTATATTATATATTTATTATTATATAAATATTATAAATTATTATATGATTATATTATATTAATATATATCATATAGATATAATATATATTGATATAAATAATATACATTAATATTAATATATATATTATTATAATATTATCTTATTATTATATATAAATAATTATATATATATATATATAGATATTTTAATTTAATAATAATTATTAGTTAATAATATATAATATATATTATATATAGTATATATATATAATATATATATATTATAATAATATAATAATAGTATAAATATAATATATATAACTATATATATATAATATTATATTTAATAAATTTATATAAATTATATTATAATAATAATATTATATTAATATTATATATATTAATAATTATTTATATATATATAGTATAATATATATTATATAATTATACGATATTATAATATATTAAGCGTCATATTAGTAAACCGCAGAGATTAAATATAGGTAGGAGATCGCGTTTAACTATAGTAGTTATCAGTTCGTTAGCCTAATCCGGTGACGTGTGATACAGCGTAGTGAATAAGTTTATATATCTATATTCCCCCTCAATCCTAGGTACGGATACGTAAGTAGTCTATCTACGGATACCCCTAGCGCATTCATTTTAGGATTAATATTTAATTGTATCAGACCGTTATTATATAACTATATAAGTGTAAGGTCATATACTAGTACTAACGTAATATATTGTCCAAGCTTAGTCTTGGATTTGCGGACTGTCGGCCACCGGACGTGTCCTGCAACCTCTACGTGGTATGTTAAAACCGTCACCTGTGTTCTCGCGGTGCGGCTGAGGCGGTCATTCACTGCGCGGTGCTACAATTCCTTCTTATCATACGTGGGAAATGTGAAATAGCGTGATCTTCCCCCCTATTACTATGGTTTCCCTGTCGGCTCGAGCCTTACCTATAATTTGTACTCTTCTTATATGAAACTACTTTTTTCATTTATATGTGTCATTCTTGCTTATATACATTAAATCTATATGTATTATATATAATATATATATATATCTATATACTATATATTAATATATATTAGATATTATAGTTATTACTATATATAATTAATAAAACTTATTTCATGTTTAAAAATATTAGTCACATAATATATTTATTAATTCTATTTTTATCAATTTATTATTTTTATATTTATTATTTTACCTAATACTAAAATTTTACTAAGGTATTCCAAAAATGTATTCCATATCGCTGTAGCTATTGTAGTTTTGAGATTTTTATTTTTATTTTCTTTTTTATTTTTTTTATTTTTTTATATTTTGTTTTACTTATTTCCGCACTAAACAATTGGTGAGACAGCATTCTAAGTCCAATAATGTATTTCTCCATTTATCCTTTAGCTAATGTAAGTTTTTGTAAAATAATCTGATGTGAAAATAATATTTCTGTTAAAATGAAATATACATTGTACCTAACTATATATATAATATATATATTATTAATAATATTATAATATTATATATAATATATTAAATATATAATATATTAGTTATATATTTATTAATTTATATATATTATTATATTATTAATATATATATATTATAATATTTAGTAAATCTGTGATATTTCTATATACTAACAAAAACTTTATTCATCACATATACCTACTAAAAAGCCCCATCTTATATGCTCACCTAAATCATATATAAGATTATGAAAATACCCCAAATTGAGAACTAATACTTATTTAGGATTATGAAGTGACTCACTACTGAAGTTAAGTACAGCCCTCTACCTAATATCTCATACGAGCCACGTAAAAAATTATCTTTTTTTTATTATTTATGTACTTTGCATTATAGTGAATTTGCAATAGCATATTAATTTGTTAGTTAGTAATGTAGCAAAACTTCTCATGAATACTGAATACAAGTCGATACTGTTTTCTCGTTTAAATGATCTATATATGTCACTATATTTGTTGTTACACAGTTTACATATTCATAAATCAAAATAGTATACATTAAATATATACGTTCAATAGGTATTCGTATAAGTAATACTATAACACCAGTTAACACTAACCTTCAGTGAGCAAACTATATACATTAATTGACAAGTTCTATTTTACACCAGAAATTTAAACACTATTATAAATATATATATATATAATATATTTTATATAATATATTTATATTATATACTATATATTATATATATATATATATATTATATATTAATATTATATAATATATATATATATTAGAGGTGAGACGGATAGATGAATTTTTTCACTTATGCGATGCAGGATTGCGATGCGGATGCGGATGCGGAAGTTTACTCTTTGAAGTTTGAAGCCATGCGGATTGGATAGTTAAGTTTAGAGTTTAGCCACAGGAACCCTCATATTATATATATAATAAATATATATATTAATTATATATATATATATATATATATATATATTAATATTATATAGATATATTATATATATATATTATATATATATATATATATATATATATTAGATTAATATATATATACATATTATATATAATATTATTATAGTATAGTATATATATATCCGATCGTTACCAGAGTGCAGGACGCTGGACAATCTTTTTACCCAACACAAAACGCTCTTATCAAGCCTCCACAAAATTTGGCAAAAAGTAAAATCTTTCAACCGCCTTCCAAACATTAATCTCCAATTCATCAGTTCCACACAAAGCTTACTGAGACCCTTTCATGGGGAGTTGCTTAATTTTTCGTCGTAAAATGAGTCTAATAAATCCTGAAAGCGTCAAACTACTCAAACCTTGACTGAAGCCTGCGCGGCTGCTAACGGAATTCCTGCGACTTCTTGCAACGAATGTGGGCAAACCCTTTATCACACAATTATCCTTCCGCAGCCGTGGTCTTTACACTGATTCCAAGCTTTTTCTCTTATTTGCTTTTCTTCGCTCCCTGCTAAGTACTGTCTTTTGTAACCTCACTGCCCAGCCTTCAACTCCGCGCTTCAAGACCAGCTAACAGCAACGTTCTGGCGTCAGCAATGATTCCAACGCCCACGTGGTTATTGCCCTTTGCGTGTCTGTTTGTGGATCTGAACTGTGTTATTATTGAGCTGGTGACTATTCTGCCTTGCAGCCTTTCATCACCATTCAAGATCCTACCTTCACTTTCCCCTCTGTCGTGGCCCTCCGCTTAATGTTTTGTAACACTTAGGTTTGGAGTTGCTATTGTACATGACGTCAATTCGTTTGCCCCAGAGTTGGTATCATTACCACTTCCAGCATGAAGTGCTTCTGTCCGTTCCTTGTGTCCCTTGTTTCTTATATATAATAATAATAATTAATAACTACTACTACTACATATGTATAATAAAATATTTATTAATATATATATATAATAATAAATAACCTCTATATATATATAATAGTAAGTGCATCCTATTTTATAATAATTATAGTAATGTATAATATTATCGCTATCTGATTTATGGGTGCCGTAGTATTATGCTCATAGATATGGGCATAAGTGATGAATGATGGGAATAGTGGATGCCGTAGATGGTCAGGGTACTACGTTAACTTACTATAATATAATAATAATTTAATATAATATATATTAAATATAATATTCTTATGATTATATTAAATATTACTTAATATATATTATATATATATATATATAGATTTTTATATACTAAATCTAACATATATAGTATAATAGTATATTATTAACTATATGATAAACCAACCATAAACCATCAAAGCCCTAAACTGAACAAGTCTCCATATCAATGCCTTCCCATAGAGATTACTCACAGTACTATTTTTTTGTGGTCACAATGTATAATTATATATTATATATTCAATTATTATAATATGTATAATTATAATTTCAAATAATATATATATTAGTAATATTATATTAATAATAATATATATATAATATATATTATAAATAATACTTATATATATAATAATTATATAATTAAATCAATATTATTCATATATATTATTATAATAGATAATTGCTATAGTTATATATATTTCCCTAGTAATCTGTTATTATTCCTTATTATATGTATTCTACATCTGATAATTATCGAAATTATTATATACAATTACTATTAATTATATATTATAAATAAATGTTAATTAACAAATAGATAAAAATAAATAAAGTTTACCCAATAATTTTCCTAAGTGCTATTTTGTATATAATATGTCATTGTAGTGTATTGTAATTTTTGCTTATATTGTAATTTAATAATGGTGCGTTGCTATAGGGCTCTTTCAAAAAAGTTATGAGAGCACTCAAATTTTATTATAAAATTTTATACACGGTGGCAATGTGGGATTGATGCAACTTATACGAAAGTTTTTACTTTAATAATTTTTTTTAACATTGGAGGTAAGTGAGTCCCCTGAGGGATGGGCACTAACTTTTTAAATTATTAGATCACTACCCTTTTTAATATATTAAGTAGGTTTTATTAGACCATAGGGTTCATTTAAGTAAATTACGGTTACCCTTTGAAATATTAATCGTGTATGATCGTTTAGGCTATATATAATACTTATTTGAGCTGAGACATATCACACGTAAAGATGAGCAGGATCGAGTTTGATACTTCAGTGTGCACTTATGAGGTGTCACAGATTTAAGAACCTCGACACAGTATTTGTTAAGTGATGAAACGATTCGGCGTAAGAGTAAGTTGAGAGAATTACATACGCTACGACATATCAGCATTTAAGTTAATGAGGCCACCTCTGAAGGAACAGAGGGTGAGAGGTAAAGTATATTGAGATGTAATGTGACAGTGGAGTAAATGATGTGCGAGAGAGATTAGTATCGTGATGTACTGACTATGCCAAATTTGAATTTACGGATTTGGATGCTTCCACGCAAACTTACCCCAGCTAGAACCTCTCTTATTAAAGGAAGTTAGTAGAAACTTAATTAGATAAAAGGAAGCTGTAGAGATATGCGTGATTAGAGTTGTTGTATAGGGAAGGGGTAGGGGTGGGGGGTATGAGGTGGTAGTAGGGGGGGGGGGGGGGGGGTAATGAGGTATAGTAGGTAGGGTAGGTTGGTAAAGGTGGAGGTAGCGTCTGGGTAGGGGATAGGGGGGTTATATTATAGGGTAGGGTAGGGTGATTTGGATATGTAGGGGTAGAGCTAGTTTACATCTAGAATGAGAAATATCATAAAAGTATGATATTATAGAACTATGTAATTAGTGAGCATAGCTCACGGATGAGTAGCTTATTATGTAAAAGAATACAATATAATATAAGTATCGAAATAGGATGAATTAGATATATATTATATCTTAATCCTAGCAAGTATCAGTTGAGCAAGATTTTTGTTATTGTGCTCTATTGGTTATTATAGTTCATATTTTTCTTAATTAATGTACTAAATGGGTTAATGATATATAAGTAATTATAGTTGTGGGGTGTGTTCCGAGTGAGGTAGTTAGTATTGATGTGAGGGAATGGAAATAGTATATGATAGTGTGAGTATAAAGATTCCCTATGATCGCTATTTTGGAGTGGATGATAATTTGGTTTTGGAGTATGTGCTGAGCAAATCTGATAGAGAGTTTGAGAGTGACTTGTTAATAGCGAGTTAGATTTTATAGGTATAGGTGAGTGCTTGTAAAGAAGGGCGTTTTTTACAATAAGTAAAAACGTAATAGATAAGCGTGATAATAGGCTTTTATGTATTGTGAATGAGTAAATCAAGTATTTTACGTTATATACTCATAGGTATATATATTAGGTGAGATAATTATAGTATCTAGATGAGTCGGTAGCTAGTATCTAAAATACAGTTTTATATACTATTGTAAGTTTTAATACCTAATTTAGGATATTATACTAATGATGAATAATTGCGATTTAATAGCGAAGCAACGATTGATGTCAGTAGACTACTTATTGAGTAGAAGTTTAGTGAATGCGTTGGATATATAAGGTATAGGTTAGGTAAAGTTAAATACTTGTAGTGGATGTAAAAGCTGAACTTAATCTGTAACGTGCGCGTATTAAGGGTCTTATACATATAGAGATGATATAGTTGTTTATCTGATGTTTAATGATGCTAAGTATGGTATAGTATGAGCCTATAGAGTTGTGAGTCTGATAAATAAGAGGTATAGATCTATTAAAGATATCCAATATAATCTTGTAAAAAACATCTTATCACAGTGTTAGGTAGTGTGAGAATCGAATTGGTAAAAATGAGGATGGAACGTATTAGAGAGCTTTTTGGAGTGAGAAAGAGGGTAAATGAAAAGATAATAATGAAGATACGTGGTTAATGTGAATATGATAAAGTTTAAAAGGCGATACTTTATATATACTACAATGAATGAAATAGTGAATTTGGTTAAGGGAATGATATCCAATTTAATATGATAGCTATACTATATAATATCATTAGATAATATACTTTAGATAATATACTATCTAGATATAGAGTGTGCGGGAAGCTTCGAGTAATACGATACTCACGGCTAGGAGAGACTCACTCGATAATACATACTAATTAGTGCGTCATCTTATAAAGGAATGCTTACGTGGAGGAGAGAAATAATGTGAGTTTGAACTGAGGTGCTAGAAGAAAGGTAGTGTCTAAAACAGGACAATATCATATCTTAATTCTCAGATTGATTACTTTAGAGAGGAGTATTTATTTCTGAATAATGCTAGATTATACGTAAATGTAAATATAAGAGAGTGAAGATAACTAAATTGATATTGTGATTGAAGAAATATATGATTATATTAGAGTGAGAAGTTTATTTCTACTACGATGTCTCTATAATATGTCTGTTGAAAGGCGTGTGTCGGTTGAATCTTTATCAGACATATTCTGTACACTTCTAACTAAAGGTTTAAAGGGTCCTCTCACTCACCACGCGCGTAAGGGCTGATGTTTCTTTTCGACTTACTTCAATATCTTCTAATACTTTTCTCTGTTTCCCAGTGCATGTTACTCACCTTTAGGAACCGACCGGGGCCCAAGAGTGCATATAAAATGTACGAGAGGATAATATTTATATATATTATTAATATTTAATATATTTACATAAGCTTATATAAATAAACAAATTACAATATTGTTGTAACTGTTATTACACATTTTAGAGTCGTTGAAATATATTATATGTTTTAAACTATTCTATTTATATATATATATATATATATCTATACAAGTTATATATAATATAGTATATATATATATATATAGTCCCTTTCTGTTTATACGACTGCGTCAGTTTTGAATTTTTTTTTTTTTTTTAATAGATTGCTACTATATGATACCAGACAAGGAATTTCAGTGGTTAACGGACATGATTCAATAGTTTCGTAAGTATTCTTAAATAATTAAAAAAATCACTTTTTTGTTAAATATTGTTTTAAATTAATATCCGAAAAGTACGACCACTTACATGAAAAACCTTTACTATTTGCAATCTGCGATAAAACTTCATTATAAAATGTAAAAATAAATAAATAAATAAACATTTTTTTAATGATTCAATTATTATAAAAGATACTTCAATTTACAGAAAAACAAAGATACATTTTATGAAATCAGCGTAAACGCTAAAGCATTATTATACAAAAATAAAAAGAAAATGACATAAATAAAAAAAATTAGCAGGGCTCAGGCCGACGGGGACAGAGCGTAGTGGTGGACGTTGTCTGATACCCGATTCAAGGTAGGGCGGGAGGAACCCACGCCATACCCGTATAACCAAAATACCCAAAGAGCGGGTTCGGCTTCCGGAGACCCTCCCCGGAAGATTAGGGGGGGAAAATATTCCATACCCTGTCGTTTTCACCTGAAGTGCGGAGAGACCCCCGACTCCTGCAATCTTTGGGGTTTACCATTTATTTTCTTTACTTAAAAAGAAAAAAATTAAAAGTTAGCGGAATTCGCGAAAAACGTAGACTGGTCTATATATATAAATTTTTGTTAATCCCAATGTCCGTTACCTGATTTATTCGTGGATCATTAAGCGCAAGCATTATTACACAACATAAAAAATTCACATCAACTACCTTGTGTAACAGACCAGGCTCTTATATAATCTGTCAGCTTATAATATAATATTTTATCTTTGCCACCATTATTATCATATTATTATTATTACATATAATAATAGGTTGAATATATAAATTTCAATTTCTGTAATTCAATGTATATTATCTAACTGCTAATTATCAATATACATAAAATTAGTTCGCCATCACCTTTTCATATAATTCTAATAAATGCATAAAGATATTAATTATAATAAATAAAAGTATTAGTCAATTAATTAAATATTTTCCTAACAATATATATAACTTATATTAATCAACTATTGTAAATCCACTAAAATTCTAGATAGCGTTCTTTACCCTAGATATTAGTAACAAGAAGATATCCAAATTCACAATCAATAACTTATAATATATAACTATAATATAAGCTTATCTATAATATATAGTATAATATTAGTATTCATATATTTATTAAATGTCATAATACTATATATAAATATTATCACATTATAATTTATAATAGTATAATATTATCATTATATATATATTTATACTAATTATAATTACTATATATAATACTATATATCTATATAATCATCCTAGTATATTATAATCTATATCTATAATTATATAAATATTCATTATAAATATATAATAACTATTTCTTGATAAAAGTATAATATATTCATATCTTATTATAGTATATCTATATATATAATACTATATATAATTAATATATTTAACTCTCTAGTATATTAATATATATATCTATATAGATTATATTAATAATATCTAAATATTATTATATATACTATAGAAGGTTAAAATAAATAATAATAAATATTATAACAATTTATTGTTCAAATTTAATTATTATATTGGGAGATTCACACAATGATAGTATATGGAATATACATATTAAATATCTCATTAATATATATATAATATATATACTATGATCTTAACAATAACTATCGTCGTATTTCTCATATAATATTAATATATATAATGATATTATGTCTTATATTTCATTCATATATATATAATTAATGCTATATCTAATTAAATAATTTATTCTATAACACACAACTCATATTTACTATTTCTTATACTTAATATATTATTATAGTTATATATATATTATCTAAGATACTAATCATAACTAATTTGGAATATTCTATATAATGATATTTAAAATTTACTATATTGGTAGTGAAAAATGATATAGATATTTAGCAAATAAAAGGTACGATATATATTTATAAAAATTATTATAATAATATATTTACATTAAATAAATAATATATTAGTTCTAACCAAAGTAATACTATGATTATATTTGTCCACAATTGATCTAACCCAGATCTAGCTAGTAGTAATATGCTATTATAAATATAAATATGAATATTCATTTAGATAGTTATATATATCTATGTATCTTTTAAGTATATATAAATAAGATATATATTAAATCTCTTAACTATATTATATCTAATATATGTATTTTATACTATCATTAATATAATTATTATTATCATTATATTATATTAATATAAACTTAAGATAATTTAATAAATTAAAAATATACTAATATAAAATTTATTATATACTTTATTCATAGGTTTTTAATAGATTACTATATAATCAATAATATCATATAATATATATATACTTATTATCTTATATAATATAATAATATAATACTATATATAAAATATTAAAAAATGATCATAATATTTTAGCTTCTGGACATTTAAAAATTTATATATATATATAATAATTATGATACTATATATTAATGATATTATTATATATATATGATAATTATTCTATATTAATATAATTATATGATATATATTAATATCTATAATTCTATATATATAATATAATATAAATATATATATATAGTATATTATATAGTTTTATATATAATATAATTATATAATTGATATAATATATATATTATTATAGCTATATTTAATTATTTATATTAATATATATAATATTATTATATAGTAATAACTAATAATTTAATATAATATTATATATATATGATATTTATATATACTATATACTATATATATAAATAGTTAAAGTTTAATTTTATAAACATTTTATGATTAGCCTTCATCTTATGAACTTTTTCATGTAAACTGTTTGTTATAAGATATCCTAGCTCATCTCAAAATTGCCCCAAATACTCTCTTTCGACTTATAATCTGTACCATATTAGTATAAGATAACTAATACTAATATATTATAGAATCGAAAGCCTAACGTTAAAAATTCTCCTAATATATACTTGATTGAATTAAATATGCGTTATAACAAATAATAAATAAAATTTTTAAACCTTATATTTAATAAAATAATGAATTGTATAAACTAAGTTTATTATAAATTCTATACTAATATCTTAAAAAGAAAAAGCGAAAAATTAATGCTATAACTTAATCTTTATAAATTAAAATTTCAAATGACAAAATTTAATATAAACTATAAAAGCAATAGACACTAAAAACATTATGGAAGCAATGAACACTAAAGCAACACTATTGCACATTAACTATAAAGAGGAGTTAAAAATTTGTTTTAAACAAATAGAAAGACCAAGCTCAAGATACAACTTCACAGGGAATCTAATTTTGATAATAAACAACAGGACCAATTTTCTGAATATTTTTAGAGGAAACTATATCTTGTAAAGTATTTTTTTTTTTCGACATTTAAAAATTATTTTCGAAAAAATATAAAATGATCTGGTCGTCTTTTCGGTAAATCAGTTATTCCAATCTTCAGGATCATATGGCAGTAACACAGTAAGCAAAAGTAACAGTTAATTATCTTAGAAGAAGAAATAAGTATCGGAATCAAATTTACTCAAATTGATTCTATCTCAATGGACTCACCTCTCTGCCCTATTTTATCAAACGCCTACTTAAATCACTATAAGTTCATCTGACTTGGCAAAGTACAGCCCAATATAAAACCATCCTACAACAAAAGTTTTATGGACGACACCTTTCTCCTTTTTCTGATACACATAAAGTGGCACCTTTCTTAAAAATTCTTAATAAACAACTACAAAATATATTCACCAAAGAAGAACAATCCTACAAAACTCTGCCTTTCCTTGACATTCTCATCCCCCAAAAAGAATATTTTGAATACAATACAAGCATTAACAGAAAATCTACTTTTACCCACATGTGACAAAATTTCCTCAGTCACGTCCCCTTTCTTTATAAATGTAATAGTATAAAAACTTTAATCTTTAAAGTCTTCCATCTGACATCTAATTACCAAGACCAAAATGAATTTACTTTCCTAATTAAATTTATCAAATCAAATCTCTACACCTCTTCATTAACTTATGAGTTAATAAGAAGATTTTTGTACCAATCTTTCTCTATTGGTTCTCTGTCGGTACCAAAACTATCCTTCCTCATCAAATTTTCTATTTATGGCCGCCACTATATTAAAATTAAAAATGAGTTGCATAAAATTTTGTAAAATTGCTATCCCCATTTAATATATTGTCATCATTCCCATTTCTTCTATAAACGCCTACCTACCTTAAATATAAAAGCCCTCTACTTCTACCTTTGCGCTCCATAAATATTCCTGTAATGATTGCACTAGCACTTATGTTGACAGCAATCAGCGTCAGCTCACTGTTAGGGCTGATGAGCACAGAGATTGCTCGGCTAGAACCAGCACCTAATTTACAAACCCACCACTTCTAACATTAGACACCATAGTTACCCCTAAAATCATCCCATAAGTATATCTCACTTCACCATTCTTTCACAAACCAATACGATTTATTTTTTTTTAGAATCAATTTTTTAGAATACAAAACAATACGATTTATTTTTTTTTAGAATCAATTCGCATGGCTAGTTTGTATCCACATAATAATATATTAAATCTTAATAATGATAATAGCACGTTTAGCTTACAAACTGTTTTAATTTTATACTGTGCTGTGGTTATAGTGTTATTATATAGACACCAAAAGTCTTATACCTCCAAGCTTTCTACTATTGAGTTTTGTGTTGCATTAAATCAAATAAATGTTCTTCTCAAGATTAATATTTTTTTCCGCGAAAACGTTCAGAGTAGAGGTGTAGCGGATATCCGCATCCGCATCCGCATCCGCATATGCGGATATCCGCATCAATTTTCACTATTCGCACCTCGCATTCTTCACTACCGCATCCCAACTCATCCGCATACAATTTTTTCGGATAGCATAGTATTCATCAATGAATTATTATTATGAGTAACGTGTGGGCACTACCTCTATATACATCTATAATATAATAATATATAAATAATATATATATATATATATATATATATATATATATATATATAATATTTATACTATATATTAAATATATAAAATATATAGTATATAATATTAGATATATAATATATATATATATATATACTAATATATATAGATATATATATATATATATATAATATAATAATATATATATATATATATATATTATAATGTATATGTGTACTATCATATATATATATGATATATATAATAATATATAATATTATATATATATAATATATATATATTAAATTACAAGGACTTTCAAGGATCACAAGAAACATCATGATGAATACGAAATAGATTTCAAACTCTGCAAAACGATGACGGCATGTGTAATTGCAACTTTTCAAATCCTAGATACAAAACCAAAGTTTAAGGCATTCCTTTTTTTAAACTTTACAAAAATTTGGTGCAAAGATAGCGAAGAAATTTCTTCTTTTAAGACGGAACTATCACTACCAATTAAAAAGCAAAAGATACAAACAGACACTCAATACCATCTATTAGCATATCATGCCGGAATCCATGAACGTTTTTATGGCTTCTAGCACAAATCGAGCAGCGATGTTCGGAGGTGTCAAAAGACACATCATGATCGAAGAGTATCATAAAAGAAAATAGTTGAAATCACCACTTCAAGATACAATCACGCTGATTTTGTGCGTGTAATAATTGTAAAAAGTTTCTCACATCTTTCAGCAAAGTCGCCAGGAAAAAAAATCTTAGCAGGCCCTTTAACAAGGGCGAGCATCTTTTCAGGGATGCAGATCTCATTTACGAACGAAAAGAAGAAGAAAAACATTATTTAAGGGCTTTGAAGCTTTTGTTATTGAAACATAATTTGGAATTATTAATTTCAAAGCATTAATAATATAACCTTTTCCAATATGGATGGAGCTTGAAGAGTGGTGGGTGCAAAAGAAGTTGGGTCAAGCGTCCCTGCAGCCTGGTAATACGTCGATAAAATAATATAAATAATATATAATATATATATATAATATATATTATACTATAATTATATATATAATAATATATAAAATAATATATATATATAAATATATATATATAAATAATATATATAAAATATTATAATATATATTATATATTGTATAATATATAATATATATATAATATATATATATATTTATATACTAATATATATAATATATATATAATACTATATATATATTATATATATATATAAAATAATAATATAAATATATATATTATATAGTATATAATATATATAATATATATATATTATTATGTGTATGTGTGTGAATACCTGTGGCTAAAACTCTAAGAACTTAACTATCCGCTATCTGCATCCGCAATCGCGGATAGTGATTTTACTATCGCGCATCCGCGGATAGTGAAAAATCACTATCCGCATCCGCCGGTAGTGAAGGATGCGGTTATCCGCTACACCTCTAGTCAACTATGCTACCGTTATTATTATTTATTATTTATGTATATATTATTATATATATATATATTATTCAATTATTATTATTATTATTATTATTTATCATATATAGTATATATATAATATATATATACATATATATATAATATAATGATATATATATATTATATATTACTATATATATATATATATAATATATTATATAAGTTATATATGTATATTGAAATAATTGACATGAGGATTGCACAAGCTTTCCTCTCACACTCGGGCAAGGCCAAACAGCGGCTTCACTCAGAGAGATAATGTATCAATATCAATATTACAACTACTAACACACTCAGTTTTTGAAACATAAAGTAATCATTTTAATTTCCCTGTTAGGGTTTCGACCTCAACACTCGCTCTTGGCATGTATCAAGGAAAAAAAAAAAGCATCCGTCAAAGTATTGACATTGCTTACTTCAGGAATAAAAGGTATTCTTCAAAGTCAAGTTTCATTTAAGTTCATAGTATTCTAGTGGTAACACACTTGCTTTACCAACAGCGAGGGCTCGGGTTCAAAGCCCAGCAGAAGAGAATTAAAGGATTTTGTTTTACAAAACTGTGAGTGGATTAGCAGTTTGTAAAATTAATATATATATATATAATATACTATATTATAAATATAATATAGTTATTAGTATATATATAATATATA
>JABUQX010002186.1:32500-35000 GCA_015478945.1 Trachelipus rathkii | reverse complement strand
AGCCATAGCCGATACCGGTGATGGAACCGGTGCAATGCCAAGTTATTAAATATTTGCTTAATGAGACAATATTGGTGTCTTTATATATGTTTATAAAATCGTAGATCTCAAATATGAGAGTTTCAAGTTCGTAAGGGGTTTCTGGGGACTACCCCCGGAGGGGGTTTCCCCACTGAAATAAAAGAAGAAATGCACGGAGTGCATAAGAAGAAAGGAAGGAAGGCAATAGATGATTCCAAAGGAATCAGAAGTGGTAAGGTCTCCATACTTGTTTGGACCAAACCCCTAAACGAGGTTTTCCACATAAAATGGGTTTTACCCTTAAAATGGAATGAATTTAGCCATTTTTTACATACGTAATCATACACATATCATACAAAATACCTTAGTTTTAACACAAAGAGCTTATTAATTATAACGCCTCTCTACATATCTTTCTTAATACATTATTATCTATCTTTGCCTAGTACAGTCTTACTTTTCACATGTGCTGTTCACATGGTATGCTCAATCATGTACATGTCGTCATATATAGATAACCCGTTTACTTTAGGATGAAGATTGACATTTATATTTTCAAATTTCATTTTCTTTTTTGGAATTCAACTAATATATTTTTTTCCTAAGTTAAAACATGTATATTTTGCTTACCATTTTTGTTTTATAAATTTCATTTTACATTTATACTTTGCTTTTAATTTTGGTTATTTAACTTTTTTATTTTTCAAATTTTTATTATTCTTTTTTTTTATTTAATTTTTATTTATTTTTAATTTTATTTATTTAAAAAATCTATATTTTTTAAAATTTATTTATTTTTATTTTATTTGTTTAAAACATTTTGTTTTTAATAAAAATTTGTTTCATTTTGTGTTTATAACGTAAAAAATTTACGTTTTAAGCAAAGCAATAAATCAGTTAATCAAACCTCCCACACCACCCTTCTCACCCCTCCGTGCTCTATTGATTTATTAATCTATCGATCTATTGATCTATTCATCTATTTATCTCTTGATCTATTGATTCAAGTCATATTTGAACCTTCATTATTGACCCTAGAGCAGCAAACCAGTAAATCAAATGACCCACCCCACCCCTCCTTCCCTTCCATGAACTATTGATCTATTTATCTATTCATCTATTGATTTAAGTCATATTTGAACATACATTATTGACCCCTAAAGCAGTAAATCAGTAAATCAAAATACCCACCCCATCCACCCTTCCCACCCATCCGTGATCTAGTGATCTAGTGATTTATTGATCTATTGATTCAAGTCAAATTTTTTGCATCTTTTTTGCATAAACATAACATAAAAATAAGTTCTTTGAATAAAATATCGTAAAGTGGGAATTTTTTTTTTTATTTTAAAGCTTTTATGACATAAGTGCAGACTACATAATCATTGACATAAATTTTTAACATCAAATATATTTAAAAGTTTATTAAAAGAAACATTATTTATAAAACATATGATGAAATAAATAGAGCATACACCACATAGATATACTTTATCTCCATCCGCAAACATATTGATTAGCACCATTGGGAAACGTAACATATCCTCCAGATATATCATTTCTTATAGTTGTTATTTTATAGTTGATCAAACGCTTCTTTGTTCGTAATACATATAAACATATATATCGACATTTCCTTATTCATTCGAGTTCTGTTATCAACCTAGGATGGATGTTGGTAAATTTATGTTCCGCAGTCCTGCTACATGTCTTGTCTCTGGTCCAACAGGTTGTGGTAAAACTTATTTATTATTAAATATTTTAAAAGGGGATGTGGATTTTGATGTTAAAATCATATGGTATTACAATGTTTACCAAGAAAAGTTTAATGATTATAAAGATGTAGTTCAATTTCATGAGGGTTTATGTGATATAAAATCTCTTCAATGTTTGCGAGGATATAAAATTATAATTGTTGACCATTTGATGCATAAATTGAATGAGGGTATAGCTGAATCGTTCATCGTTTACTCTCATCATTTAAATGTCAGTGTAATTTTTATAACTCAGAATATCTTCCATCAGAATAAGTATATGAGAGATGTTTCGTTAAATACACAGAATTTAATCTTGTTTGGGCAAAGGAGAGATATGAGCCAAGTCATTGCTGTGGATACACAAATGTTTCCAACTCAGGACAAAGAATTTTTAAAAGTATATAAAGAAGTCACCCTATACCTCACGAGTATTTACTCTGTGAGCTTCATCCTAAAAACAGGTAGAGTGTTGCTGCGCACAAATATCTTACCTTACGAAGCTGAAAATGTATACATACCTGAATAATGAGTAGGCTAGTTGCAAATTATTTACCTCTTATGAGAAAATTTAAAGAACTGAAACCTTCAGAAAAACGTAAGCTAATCTGCGAAAGATGAAAAATTTGTTCAATGTATAGCCGAAGTATGCCGAAATCTTATAAATGGAAATGTTCCTCTAAATAGACCTCAGAAGGTAAAGTTGCGCTGCCATAGAAACATCA
>JABUQX010002186.1:7500-27500 GCA_015478945.1 Trachelipus rathkii | reverse complement strand
TCATCGGCTTCTATGGACCTACATACCGAAAATATAATATCAGTCTATACTACAGAGTTATTGAACCTTATAAAGCTTGAATGAGAAATGTATGAAGTAGGTTAATGTGAAATGAAATTGGATACTCACATTGAGAATATGCTAGATTCACAGAAAGCGTTTATAATATTTAGAAATGTTGAGTGTTTAAAACATATTAAAAATTTTAAAAGTTTTGTTTTTAATTTGTGCTGTTAGTGTGCTGTTTAATTTTGTTTTAAGTGCATCAGTATTTTAATGTCATATTAGTCTATGGTTTCTAATTAATTAATAAATAACTTACGAATCAAGCCGTTTTTCAAGAGGATTGCTCTGGCTCTGTTTATTTCATCGTGATCTTGCGTTGTGGTCCCTTTCAAGAGTTCAGATCGAAACACAAATAACCTAATCTTTTGAACGATTAGAATCTTACCTTTTTAACTTTTACGTATTTAATTTATACATTAATATACATATTTACTGTCGCATACAGCTTTTCGCTTTTTTATAAAGTTTTAAAGTATATTATTGGTATCATTTTTTTAAAGTTTTCTTTACTTTCGTAAATTTGTGAAGCTGTGGGAGTGCGTTTGTGTGGGTTTTTAGCTTTTAAGGTTTTATATGCTGTACATATTTACCACCGTGCTTACTAATTTAGTTAGTTTCTGTTTCCATTTTTATAAACATAAATTATAGTAATTTTTATTTTTAGGTTTTAATGCATCTGTGGCATTTATTTGCTTTTTTTACTTTGTTTATTATTTTTTTATTGTACGTGATTTTGTGTGTGTGTGTGTGTGTGTGTGTTTGTTGGGAGGAGCGGGTTTTTTAGTTTTTTGGGTGGGCTGTGTATGGTCGATTGTGTGTGTTTGTTTGTGCAGGTGTCTGTTTGAATGACTGGACAGAGAAGATGTAGGGGTGGGCGAATCTGGGTTTCTCTAGTTGACTTGCAAGTCCGTGGGCCTGATGCGCTTACCATAATCTGGGAATATCACTGCTAACTTCTACCTAGATATTTATTACTGATCAGAGACCCAGTAGCCAGGGATTCTTTTCAATAAACTTAATATCTTTACTATAATTTTTTTCTATAATTCAGACTAAATGAGTGTGTGCGTATATACACATTAACACTCCTTAATCACGTCTGAGAATCATTGATCTCTACATTTTTGGAATGTTCTTGTACAAAAATTTTCCTAGTACTACCTATTAGTCTTGTGTTTCTTCTACTGCTTCCCTAACGGAACAGATTTTTCGTTTCACTTTAAAAGCATGTTTGCTCTATTTTCATGAAAGACTGTTATTCTTCCCATCCAATGCTGATATCACCTAATTAGGGATTCACCCGTAACATCACACTTAGTAGTTGGCTCCTCTCATAATTGTTGCAGAAGGGAGAGGCAAAACATCAGTTCTCACGATCTGGAACAGTTAGATAAGAATCTACACTATATACCTCAAACCGTCTTGCAGATTCTTGACACGTTTTTATTTATGATTTCACCATTATTCCTCGAGAATAGATACACCATTTCCCTCACTATCGGTAAACCTTGATCTAAATCTTGCGCTCTTATTTAGATAAAATTTTCTCCAGCAGCTCTACCGTGCCCTCTTTCTGGCACTTTAATGGGCTAATTGGGGGGGGGCGTTGCTGTGGTCTTTGTTAAATTTCATGCTTTTAGTAAATCTGCTTGTGACTGAGGCAACGCTTCGTCACTGCTGAAAAGGTAGTAGTGCCGCATTCGTCGATGGTATAAGCTGGTTCATTCAATCTTCAACAAATCTTTTTCTCCACAAAATCCTATAGTTAAATGGAGAATGTTGACTCGATCATTCATGAGAGATGACATTGCCCTTTCAGCATGTAAAAACTTCGGTTCTCATCACTCTAATAATTTCCATTCTGCTCGGAATCTTGCAGGGTAGTTATTACGATCCTGGTAAGCGCGCTTTCCTAAAGAAAAGTGATGAACAGGACGTACTTGGCATCTCCTACTGATAAAAATTCTGGCACTCGGGTGCATTGGGATTGCTGAGATCATTATTGAACGACAGGAAGGCTAAGTGGCTCGATGGCAATTCTCCTCGTGTTTTGAAGGAGGTGTGCTTCTGAGGCTGCTCCTGTCCTCGGTTCCACTCTAACTCTAAGTTGCCTTATTTATTAGTAATGTCCCTCGAGTGCTGGACCGCGCATTGTCCAGACCAATCCCGAAAAAGGGCAGTGCCGCTTCTGGATCCTTCAACTATCGATCTTAGCTCTTCCTTGTAATTCTATCTAAAATCTTTGAGAATTCTCCTTAACTTTTTTATTTGCTGGATCATCTGAGTCTTGCATTCTAAACCTGTAAGCAGCCTAAGCTATTTTTCTAAAATTTAGGTGAACCTATGACATTTGTCTAAAATCTAGCTGAATTTAAGGCATATATCTAAAATATAAGTGAACTTGAGACAATTTGTCTAAAATCTAATCTTAAGCTGTTGATCGAGTATGTCTTTTGCTTCAATACTACTCTGTGCTCATTCCTTCGGGCTTCTACCTTTGCTTCGCACATTCATTCTTATTATTTTCTCCTGGTCGCTCCATATCAGGCCTTCGTTGATGGAGGCAATTCTTCCCTCCTTTCCTGTAATTGTAGTGTTTTCCTCAAGGTTTCAGTTTTATCTCCAACTTTATTATATTTTTACTTTCATCAACGATCTCCTCAGCTTGTACTTCTAATCTGTTTCACTTTTTTATGCCGACGAACTCTAACTCCTCCATTCTATCTCATTAATTTTAAATCTTCTCCTGCTCTTTTGCGCGCTATGAGATCCAGTTCGATTTAACTTTAGCCGGTTATGTTTCTTGCTGACCTGGATAGGATTTCCGGTTAGCCGCGTAACCTTGTAAAATTCAAGCTTCTTTGAAAACTCAAACTTACTTTACATTCCCCTGCTCGAAAAACATCCAAATTTTATCTTTCCTATTTTCTCTTCGACGGTCTAACGTGCTCACTTGTTTGACAATATAACAACATTCTTGTCTGACATAAACATAAAATTGTCATTCCTAATTTCTCTTGGAAATCGTTGCTAAGGTGGTCTCATAGAAACTAGGAGTTTCTGTTCAGAGTGCGGGAATTTTTTCTTCTGTAACAGGTTCTACAGTTATATAGGGGCTTCTTGCCCTTGTTGGGAGTACTGTTCTCACATCTGGGTAGGCCCGGTTCCACCTTCTTTTGGATAGAGTTGAGTCTAAGGCTAAGAGACTAAAAACTGTCCAATCTTTCAAATCTCTTGACCCTCTATCTCTGCGATCGTTACTTGCGCACTATCTTCTTTTCTATAGCGTACTTACAACGGCAAATGCTCGGTGGAGTTAGACTCTCGCATTTCCACCTCCATTGCTTTGCTCACGTAGCCCAAGGGGTGCTTTGCTTTCGCATGAGTCTTGCCTGAATATTGAAACCTCAGACTAGTTCAATGTGATTGATGCTTTTTTCCAGTCACGTCTGTTCTGTGGAGCCCCTTTACCACATCTGTTTATCCTGATGTATTTAATCTTCCTCTATTTAAAACCCACGTCTGCGCTCACCTAAGAGATTTGCGTTAGGCTTGGGCTTGGGTGGGTTTTCCCGTATTTTATTTCCTGCTCCCTCCTTGAAAAGGGCCCAGCTCGTTGGTGGTGGTAATCTGTAGAAAAAAAAAACACATGATATGACATTTATCAAACGCGATTACAACGATTATTTCTTTGAAAGGAATTTAATAAATCGTGGACTCTATAAATCTCTTACTGATGTGTTCATTTACTTGAACAAAAAATTTGGTTCCAGTCGGATATGTGAAATATTAGTATTTCTAGTTAATAAAGCTGTTAATTGAACTGACAGCATTTAATCACTTAAAGCCAAGCTCAAAAAAGTTTGAAAGATAAAGGTTTATTTATTTTCCAGACTTCAGATTGGTTTCGTAAATGTAATTACTTACGTGAGGATACCATATTCAGATATAACGATATCACATCGTCTCTAAATAAATAAATACGTTTTATTCCTACTATAGAAGAGTATATAGGACAGTATGTAACAAAGGTGTCACTGATGATTCACTGCATTTTGTATGCGAGCCTTCAAAGATGCTACAAGACATTGGCGTAGTGTATGTTTATACAGATATTGTATGTAGAACACCAGTATGTCGGGAATACTAAAGCACCGTTATTAAGAGTAGTACATTTCTTAAAGATAACAGAGTTATAAGTTTTCCTAATGTAAACTATGTACCTTTGAATAATACCCAATTTAGAATCACACAAGTGTATATAAGATATGTTGAAGGTAACCTTTTTCTATTCACAGACGGAACAGCAGTGTGTAAAGTACATATACGAAAGAAGCTCCAGTAGTATAAAAAAGTACACAGCTAAGTCTAATTCATATTTACAAAAGGGTGGCGAAATTAAGAAACAATTATCATGATTAGTAAAGATCATTTCTATTTAACGTTAACTTCCTCAGCTTCTATGGATCTACATCTTGAAAATAAAATATTAGGCTTTAATACGGAAATATTGAACCCAATAAATTTTGAACGAGAAAAGTTTGAAGCTGGTTTAAGCCAAATAATTCTTGATGCCAATATAGAGAATATAACCGGTACCAGGGCAGCATTCATGATTTATAGAAGTATTGATTTTGTTAAAAACACCTTGAAATTACGTAACACAGACAGTTTACATAGAATGAAACGTAATGGTGTAGAGTATTACATTGAAAGGTTTACTATAAAATTGTGGGTTATACAAGTCTCTCTTGGATATACTTAGATAATTTAATAACAAATTCATAATAAGTCGAATATGTCAAGACCTGATATTTCGTGCTAATAAAAACAAGATCAACTCGTAAATATATAAATATATATAAAGACACTAATATTGATTTTTAAAGTTTTGGAGCTCGTATCTTTAAGATCTTGGGGTACCGTAAATTTACACGTTTTAAACATATTTTGTTTTCAATCCTATGTATGGTGGGGTAAGTGTAATTGTCTTACAGATAATCCTTCAGAAGAGGCGGTAAGTCATGACCACGATGCTAAAAATTTTATACACTTTCTATTTCATTACATGCCAACTATTGAGGAATATATAGCATCTTCAAATGCAACCATTGCTAATTCATTGCATTTCTTGTGTGACCCTGATGAGCTGTTACAATACCCTGGTATAACCTGTGTTTATACAGATATTATAGACCATCACTATGTTGGGAATACTAAAGCATCCCTGTTAAGAGTAGTACACTTTCCAAAAGATTGTAAAGTTATAACATTTCCTAATATGCACTACTTACCGATGAGTAAGGCCATCTGAGTTCAATTCGTATTTATGTAAGAAACGTTGAAGGTAACCCATATCCATTCACAGCTGGGACAGCAGTGTGTAAAGTACACATAAGAGAGAAGCTCCGGTAAATAATAATAATGGAAAGAGAATGAGTCTTCAAGGGATCAAGAATGCAGAGGGGGTACGGGTTAAGTGGATTTTTTGTTTCGTTATTCAGCCGAGCTATACTATTGTTTAAATCAGGTGATAAATACATCGCTAAAAAAGCGGCCTGGATGGTGATAGACACTATACAGGATATTATAGGTGTCGACCCTCGTAGTGCTGTAAAACACCGATTAGCCGATGCTTCAGACGAAATGCTAGACGATGTTAGACGATGTTAAACGAAAAATACGGCCCAATATGACTTGTAAAGGTGTAGATCGTAAGTAGTATTCCGTCCACTTCCGCGATGCGACCCTTTTCGCTAGGAATGAATAGAGCTATCGCCTTCAAACTTGGTATACTTGTTTTATTGGTTGATAACTGATACAGACGAGTTTATTGGTGACCGTAGGTTCAAACCCCCTAAGGGGGTGGTTGCCCCTTAGCACCAAAAGGTTAAATTCGTCCTGAAAACCATGTTAGGCTTAACGTATCGGTGTGAAATTTGGATGTGAGCTATATGATGACGTAATCTCGTCGGAGACGAGATTACGTTCCCCTGCGTTCCCCCGTAAGGGGGGGACGCTGCCCCCTAGAAAAAAAAATTAAAATGGTCGTAGAAGACTGAAACTTGGAGGATGGGTAGAGGAGTCGGAGACGAAGACGGAGACGGAGTCGGAGTTGGAGTCGGATTCCAGGATCGGAGTCCATGGACCCCCCGGAAAGGGTGTGAATCCTGCGAGGGGGATCACCCCGAAGGGGTGTAAGCGGGCTTTACCCTTCGAAGGAGGGGCAAGGCCTCAGCCCTTCGGGCTGAGCCCAAAGCCCGCACATACACCCCTTCGGGTGATCCCCCTCTCAAGGATTCACACCCCTTTCAAGGGGCGCATCCCCTGGGATTTCTCTTGGAAGGTTATGTGTTGCTTTTAAAGATGACTCCTTGGTTTTAATGAAAAACTGTTTATTCGAAGTTAGGTACGGTGTATGTTAAAATTACTATACAAATGTGAAAATAACACAACCCTTCTTTCCTAAATGTTGAAGACTGACATTTCTATTTTCAAATTTCATTTTCTTTTTATAAACTTTAACAAATATAATTTTTTCCCCAAGTTTAAACATACATATATTGTTACTATTTTTTTTATAATTTTTTCATTTTACATTTATACTTTGGATGTTTTAATTTTATTATTTTAATTTTTTCATATTGATAATTCTTTACTTAAAATTCTATTCATTTATTTTGTTTATTCCTATTTGTCATGAATATTATGTTTTTTATTTTCTTTTTTTCACTAAAGTCTGATATTTTTTAACTGTTTTTTTTTTTATTCTCACGTTTTATTTTGCATTTTACTTTTATTTAATTTTTTTTTCTATACTTTTAATTTTTATTTTTAAAAATTTTTTCATTTCTTTTTGTAAGTTTTTTATTTTCCTTTTATACTTTGTAATTTTTATTTTTTTATTATTTTAATTTTTTTCATTTTTTTTCATTTTTTTAAAAAAAATTTGGTTTGTAACATGGAATTTTTATAATGTTAGCTAGTTTATCGTGTGTGCTGTGTGTGTGTGTGCTGATGTTCAGTTGTGTGTGTGTGTGTGTGTGTCGTGAGTGTGTGTCATTTATTCTTAGTCAATTACAATATTTGGAAAAGGGAAATATTGAACTACCTTTTGAAGTTTTCTGAATATGTTAATGAAAATTAAAATTGATGTGTCAAGAATATGCTTGAAAAAGTGTGAGTAGGTGACGTTTTTGTATGCTAATGTTAGTTACTTTACTGTTTGTTAAGTGGGAACTTATGTTAATGTTAGCAAGTTTATTCGTGCCTTAAGGATATGTTAGGTTTGTCGTTGTACATTCATTAACTTTTTTAGTTCAGGTAATGTTATGTTAGCTTTATATGTGTGAAAACTTTATTAGGTGAGCATATATTCCTGGGTGTGTGTGTGTGTGTGTGGTGTGTGTGTTGTGTGTGTGTGTGTGTGTGTGTGTCATTTATTTCTAGTTCATTACAATAGTTAGGTTAGGACATGTTAAATCTTTGATAAATGTTACTATCGTTTAATAATATATAATTTCATTACTGTTTACATAACTGGTTCTCTATCCTGTACATATCGTCAATTGCATTTGCATCTTTCTAATTTAATCTTTTTTCTAAATGTTGAAGACTAACATTTATATTTTATATTTTCATTTTCTTTTTATAACGTAAACTAATATAAATTTTTTCCTAAGTTGAAACATAACATAATATTGTTTACTATTTTTTTATAATTTTTTATTTTGCATTTAATACCATCTTGTTTAATTTTTTATTTAATCTTGAGTTTTACTTTAATTTAAATTTATTTAAATTTTTTTTTTAATTAGTTATTTTTATTTTTATTTTTTTATATTTTATTTAAATTTTTTCTAACTTTTTTTTTATGTTTTTGTTAGTTTTCATTTCGCATTGTTTGCTTTGGGGAATTTTTTGATTTATTTGAGTTTTTTTTAAATTTATTTGATTTATTTAATTTTTTAAATTTTCTTTGTAAGTTTTATTTTGGCATTTATACTTTGTTAAATTTTTTTTTTTTTATTTTGTCATTTTTTAATTTTTTTTAATACTTTTTTCTTTTTTTATATTTTTTTAATTTTTAATTTTCTTTTGTAAGTTTTTAAATTTTCCATTTTACTTGGTTTAATTTTTTATTATATTTAATTTTTTAAATTTTTTTTAAATTTTTTTTTTAAATTTTTTTATTTCTAAACATGGGGACTTTGATAATTTGAACAGTTTATTCGTGTGTGGTGTGTGTGTGTGTGTGTGTGTGGTGGTGTGTGTGTGTGTGTGTGTGTGTGTGTGTGGTGTGGTGTCATTAATTCTAGTTCATTACATACACATAAATATTTATGATTAATCTTTGATAAATGTTACTTAATGTTAATGTAAAAATTAACATTGATATGTTAAAGATATGCATGAAAAAGTGTGAGTAGGCTAACGTTTTGATGCTAGTTAGTTACTTTTATCTGTTGCTAGTGTGGAACTTTGTTAAATGTTAGCAGTTAATTCGTGCTTAAGGTGTGTTATAGGTTTGTCGTTGTACATTAATATTTTTAGTTCAGGTTATAGCTATGTTAGTGTTATTAGTGTGAAAACTTTGTTTACGTTAGCATATCTCGTTGATCAGGGATATAAAGAACTTTGATTTTTAATGTTATGTTTTATCCAAAATTATACTCGAAAATGTGATTGATCAATAGATCAAATAGTCATGGATCATTAGATCACAACTGGCCAGGAGGTGGCGGAATGGTGGCAGGATGGTGGTTGATTTACTGATTAACTGATTTAGGGTATGTTAAAACATGAAAATTTAGTAAAAATTTGACCTTAATCATGATCAATAGATCACAGATGGTCAAGAGGGAGGTTGGATAGTGGTTGATTTAGTGATTTTACTGATTTAGGGGTATGTAAAACGTACATTTAGTAAAAATTTGACCTATCAATAGATCATAGATCAATAGATCACATAAGAAATAGATCAATAGATTCATATATCAAATATCACAGGATATGGACAGGAGGGTGGGTGATGGTGGTTTGAATTTACTGATTTACGATTTAGGATGTAAACATGAACAATTGTTACTAAACTTAGAGTTATAAATGGTTCACTAGCTCAAATAGATCAATAGATCACAAACTGGACAGGAGGGTGGTGGGATGGTGGTTTGAATTTAGTGATTTTCTGAGTTTGAACTTAGAAACACGTACATCCACTTTCTTATAAACATACAGACTAAGAAAATTTTATTTATTTATTTATTTTATTTGATTTATTTATTTATTTATTTATTTTTTTTTTTCTTGAATGTTTTGAAACCATTATTTTTCGAAATCTACAGATAAAACATTAATATAAAGACATCATATTGTATCATTACACAAATAATTTAATAACTCGGCACGCACCCGGGGCCAGCACCGGTGCAAGCGTCACCTTCTACTCTCTGAGTCCAGAACTCCTTACTTCATTCGTTCCCTCTTTTTATGCAGAGTGAATCCTCTTTCTTCCTTTCTTCTTCTTCCTTCTTCTTCTCTTCTTCTTCTGTTTTGCATCATTCCATGCATTTCTTCTTTTTTTCAACTGGGGAACCCCCTCCGGGGTGTCCATGGACTCCGATCCTGAATCCGACTCCAACTCCGACTCCGTCTCCGTCTCCGACTCCTCTACCCATCCTCCAAGTTTCAGTCTTCTACGACCATTTTAATTTTTTTTTTTTTTTTTTTGGGGGCAGCGTCCCCCCCTTACGGGGGGACGCAGGGGAACGTAATCTCGTCTCCGACGAGATTACGTCATCATATAGCTCACATCCAAATTTCAACACCGGATACGTTAAGCCTAACATGGTTTCAGGACGAATTTTAGAACCCCCCTTGGTTTGCCCCGCCTATAAGGGGCATACACCCCCTTAGGGGTGGACCTACGTCCACAAAACTCGGGTTGTGATCAGTTTATCACACACAAAAACCATATACCAAGTTTTAAAGCAAATATCTCTATTCATTCCTAGCGAAAAATACGGTCCCGGATGACTTGTAAAGGTGTAGATCGTAATGAAAAACCTGTAAAGAGGAATATGAAAGACAGCTAAAGAAAAACCCTATGTATCTATTCAATATTTAATAACAGTGATAAGTGGTAACTTTTACATAAATAATAATATCTTGCAACTATTTCGTATATAAAAAACGCTTAAGCATATCTCTACTCATTATACTCCGAGCGGTTGTACCAGCAAGATACATTTCCTCCACCCCTCTAGTCTAGGCTGTTGTAAGAGTGAATTGGACCTCTTTTCCGTGAATCTTACACTGATTAATGTAAGTGAATGCAATTTTATCAGTATTAACCCCTTTCACTCAATCACAAATACGGATGTACTTCTTGAATTCAAGATCTCAGGCACTTCAGTCCAGTGTCTTGACCCTTCGAATGTGCTTTTATATCTGAAGACTAGGCTAGTAAATGAAGATGGTTCAGATCTCACTGGTACCGAACACGTATTGTACTCAGACAAATTTCCTGTCTACAATTTTTATTCAAATTGAAGTGTTTCTGAGTGAAATATCTCTAGGAGCATCAGCTGCAAGTTACCCATACAAAAGTTATATTAAAACTTTACTAAATTATTCAGATGATGCCAAACAATCTCATTTACAATCATGTGGATACTACAACTTCAAAGATGTAGAAAAACATATGGACAACGCTACTTAATCTAAAAATAACACTTACGAATATTACGGGCGTGTGAACGGTGACATATACTCCAAGAAAGACTTTTTCTGCTCTCTGTGGACACCCGTATCAGGTTAACTAGATCTACTCTACATTTCACTCTTAATGTTCAAAGCAAGGCAGCAGCCACTTCTACACCCCCAAAACCTATTTTTAAATTACTGGATACTTATATTTATGTACGTAAAGTGAAAGTATCTCCCAGTAAACATATGAAGATTGAGAAATCTCTTTTGAACAGTACGGCTAAAAATCCAATCAAGAGAATTGAGACCAAAATTTTTAACTTTACCCAAGGATTATCAAGTATTAATATACCTAATATTGCCAATGGTAGCTTACCCTCAGAAAGTAATAATAGGAATTGTAGAGCATAAAGCTTATTCTGGAAATTATGAGAAGTCAGCATTTAAATTTACCCATTTTGAACTTAGATGTCTCAGTCTACACGTGAATGGTCAACCGTACGATCGTGATTATGAGATGATTTATAAGGGATTGCATTCTCAATGTTCACGACCTTTTTACGATTTAGTTGCCAATACTGTGCATGCAGCGATAACGCGACAGGTGTGGATCTCAAGACATATGCTGAAAAAGGCAATTTATAAGCGTACGATCTCACTGGTGATATTTCAGCTTGTAATGCTTATCACCTCAATATCCTGAGAAAAGAAACATTAGGGCTTAGTTTCAAATTTGGCCAAAGTTTGAAATCCCCAATCTCAGTCCTGGTGTATATGGAACATCCTCAAATCATCGAGATTGACAGAGTACGAAATATAATCTTTAATTATTAAAAATGAATGAATAAGAAATATTACATGTCTTTAGAAACGAAAGAAGATTTTTAGGTGTGTTCGCTTGTAATGAACTCGGCTCTGTGAATGGAAACAGATTTTGGAGTTATCTTCAACACTTCTCCTTTGAATGTTACGAACAATGGACACTGGATAGCCGTGTATAAGAAAAAAATATAGTTGTACATTTCCTTGACTGTCTGCATTTAGATTTTGCTTAGTAATCATCATGTAAATTCTTTTTTAAAATATAATAATATTCAAAATGTTAAGACCTTATGTTTTCCTGTACAACCGATTAGTTCTAATTTATGTGGTGTGTACTGTATTTATTTCATCATATGTTTTTTAAATAATGTTTCTTTTAATAAACTTGTAAATGTATTTGATGTTAAAAATTTAAATGTCAACTATTATGTGTTTGCATTTAAGTTATAAAAACTTTAAACAAAAAAACTTGATTTTATTCTACTTTACGACAATATTTTATTCAAAGAACTTATTTTTATGTTATGTTTGTACAAAAAAGATACCAAAAATATGAATTGAATCAATAGATCACAGATGGGTGGGGTTAGTGGAGTGGGGTGGGGTGGGTGGTTTGATTTACTGATTTACTGTTTTAGGGGTCAATAATGAAGGTACATATATGACTTGAATTAATAGATCAATAGATCAATATATCAATAGATCAATAGATCATGGATAAGAAGGAGGGGTGGGGCTGGTGGTTTGATTTACTGATTTACTGCTTTAGTGTCATTAAACATCCACTTTTTTTTAAGAGAAAATTATTTTAAAAACTTTAGATGAAGAAAATGACCCATATTTTGAGAAATATAAAAATTTAAAAGCTTTAAAAGAAAAAATGTTACAATTTAAAAGAAAATATAAAAAATTACACCCAAAGGTAGAAAATGATGTGTGAAAAGAAATTGAAAGTTTATTAAAAGAAAATGAAGTATGCAAATTATTTAAGTCATAGTTTAAATGAAAATATATTTATTTATTTATTTTGAAAACAAAACACATGGCGTTATGTTACAATTCGTTCAAGCGTAAATATCGAGCATGTGGGCACACGCGGAGGTTTCACGCCTGCGGGCGCACGTGGCTGTTTTGCATCGGTGCCGTTAATGGCTCATTTGCTCCGTTACATGAAACTTTTTTATCTTCTTCATTCCTCCTTATTCTTTCCTCTATCTTATTCTCATTTTCTTATACACTCCGTGCATTTCTTCTTTTATTTTAGTGGGGGGACCCCTCCGGGGGGAGGGGGTCCCAGACATCCATTAGGAACTTGAAACCTTCAAATTCGAGATCTACGATCTTAAAAACATATATAAAGACACTAATATTGTCTTATTATGCAAATATTTAATAACTCGGTACCGTACCGGAGTCCGCACCGGTGCCGGCTATGGCTCATTTACTCCGATACATGAAACTTCTTCTTCATCCTTCATCCTTCTTCCTTTTTCATTCCTCATTCTTCTCATTATCTTATGCACTCCGTGCATTTCTTCTTCTTTTATTTTAGTTTGGGACCTCCCCGGATGATCCCCAGATACCATTGAGGGTTCTAAAACCTCATAATAAAGTTCTACGGTATCATAAACATACATAAGGACACCATTATGGGACAAAACGAATGATTACTAACTCGGCACCGCACCGGTACCGGTACCGACTCTGACTCCTTTGTTGATTTCTCATTCCTCATTCATCATCCTTCCTCCTTCCTCCTTTTTCAATTCTCCATCTTCCTCTTCTTATGCATTCCATGCATTTCAGTTGGGGACCCCCTCCGGGGTGGTCCCAAACACTACTCGTTCTTATTCCTCATTTCTCCTTACTCCTTCATACAGCCTCCTCTATGCACTCTCCAAATTTCATCTCTCTACGACCATTTCCTACTTGGAGGGGCCAGCACCTCCCTCCGGTAGGGTGCACGACACGCAACCTCCTCTGCGACGAGGTTACGTTATCACCAAATAGGGTGCCAAGTTTGAAAAAATATCATAACGCATACCCTACCTGCTGTTAGAGACTTTGCTAAGTGCTGTTCAGTGCAGTGCAGTGCAGTGCGGTGCAGTACGGTACGGGGCAGATTGATGACGCATCTGGTACGGGGACATGCACGGTAGTAGTAACAAGGTCATATTGAACGTGTCCTCTTTTACCCCAGCTGCCCTTTTTACCCCTAATCCTCTTTTACCCCACCCTAAAATTTGGGCAACCCGAATTTTTTGAACCCAAATTTTTACCTGCCCTTGACCTTTTTTGGCCTTGACCTTTTTTGACCTTGACCTTTTTAGGCCTTGACCTTTTTTGTCCTTGTAGCTTTTTGGCGCCCCTTCGCAGAAGGGGCGCGCCAAACGGTTGCGAAGCAACCGTTGTACGTAGCTCCCCCCTATTTTTGGCCCCCCTTTAGGGGCTTGGCCCCAATTTTTTATGTTTTGACCTTGATATATCGGTTTTGGCCTTGATATTTCGGCCTTGATAGCGTATCAAGGGCTGAAATTGACCATTCTTAAAAATTGACCATTCTTAAAGGTCATTGGAGGGATTAGTAGGGAATATATTGAGCTCGTCCAGATACCTGTCACCTTGCCTTTGGTAGGTATCTGTGTCCCTAACAATGAGGTCATGTAGGTACCTGACCTGTTTGGATCTGACCTAACTTATTTCCATCCGCGGTCGCACACACACACACACACACATACACACACACACCCACACACACACACATCTAAGGCTGTCTCTATACACACACACGCACACACACCCGCTAGCCTACTTATACACACATACAACCCCACCCATAGCCACTTTACACTCACACCCTACACCTACACACCACACCCATAGACACTACACTATGACACTTATATCCCACTATGTCACTTATACACACATACACTAAGACACTTATACGCACATACACTATGACACTTATACACACATTCACACTATGACACTTAAACACACTTAACACCTAATAGGTACCTTGACACTCACCATAGACAGCTTCACTCACCCATAGTATATCATCTTCACCATAGACACTTATAGCACACACTCAACATACATACACACACACACACTCAATACATACCCACTATGACACTTATATGCCTTACACCTCACCATAGAGCACTTACACTAGCCATATACACCTTACACTTAACAAACACAGAACACTTACATAACTTACTGCTCACACTCGATAGTTTTGATGCTCAGATCTTGATGGCTCACACTGTGATGCCATCAACTTTGATACCTGAGCTTTGAATATTCATGCTTTGATGACTGCAGCTTTGATGTCATCTTTGTCGGTTCATCTCTGATGGTTCATCTTTGATGACTCAACTTTGATGACGTCATCTCTGGCGGTTTCATCTTTGTGTGGTCATCTTTGATGGTTCATCTTTGAAGACTCAGCATTATTGATGGTTCAAGTAACATTTTTTGATGGGTTCAGTACATTTTGATGGTTCCCATTCACCGTAAGGAGTATCTAGGAGTGTTCTATTAGTGTTCTATTAGTATTAGATGAGTGCCAGGTGAGTGCCAGGTGGGCCAAGTAAGTGTCAATGAGTGCCAAGTGAGTGCCAACATAATGCCAACTGAGTGCCACATAGTGCAACTGAGTGCCACTTTTTCAAGCCTTTTCTACCTCCCTTGAGCCTAGAAATAACCCTAAATAGAGTTCCTTACCCCCCAGTTATAAGGTAAGACGGAAATCGATTGTGTATAATTACAAGTTGCTAGGATGCTTCTTACTATGAGTTAGCCTTTTTTCTAACACTTATACCTATATATATCTATATATAATATATAATATATATATATATATAATATATATATCTTTATATAGTATATATATATATATAAGTTATATATATTATTACTTGCACAACACACAACACACAGACATTGACATACACACATACCTAGAATACATACACTTTCAATCACAGACCCAAGATCACTCTCACTTACGCCTTACACACACACAAAAAAACAACAACAAAAACACACAAAAAAAACACACACACACACACACACGATAGTGAGACACGCTTTCACCTATAGACCCTTACACTTACGCTTACACAACACACACCGACCTACACCGGCATAGACCGCTTAATACATCACTTAAACTCCCATAGACACTTACACTTACCTACATACACAATATTGACACTTACACTACCCATTATACACTACACTCCACACCACACAGATACACTTACACACTCGATATTTTGATTCCTCAACTTTGATGATTCAATAAGAACAGAGCTAATATTGATGTATTTCCCTATGTCATAAGCGGACCACCAGGGCGCAGCATGTGCCCTCCGCGCAAAGACAGGCAACCACGCACCCGCAGGTGCGAAGCAACCGTGTTCCCCGCCCGCCGCGTTTTGCCCGAAGGCGCAATATTCCGCGTACTCCGCCCGCGCGTGCGCCCGCAGGCGCGCAAATTTTTCCGCGTACCCGCCGCCGCGTGCTCCCACAGGCGCAATATTCCCGAGCGAACGAAAAATATATATACTATGAGTCATTCATTTTTATTTCATACTTAAACATTTTTATTAAAAACATTTTCGCGAAACCTAAAACTGTAAGCTCAATTTACAGACCTATATTATATTTAACACATATTTCCAATAGTTGTGATAACCAATGTAAACTATTAAAAAACATTTCTTTTCAAAATATAACTATGAGTCATTCATTTTTACTTCATACTTAAACATTTTTTATTAAAAAACATATACTTTACAGACCTTAAAAAAGTAAATCAGTAATCAATAGAGGTTTGTTACCTAGCTACAAAGGGATTAGTATGCTTTGTTTTACTGCTGTTACTGCTTTAACTCATATGTTTTACTGCTTTAACTCATATATTTATTAACATTACATACCTTAAAGCAGTAAATCAGTAAATCAATAGAGGTGTTACATAGCAACAAGGGGAATAGTATGCTTTTGTTTTACTGCTTTACTGCTTTAACTCATATGTTTTACTGCTTTAACTCATATATTTATTAACATTACATACCTTAAAGCAGTAAATCAGTAAATCAATAGAGGTGTTCATAGCAACAGGGTTAGTAGCTTTGTTTTTAACTGCTTTACTGCTTTAACTCATAATTTACTTGCTTTAACTCATATATTTATTACATTACATACCTTAAACGCATAAATCAGTAAATTCAATAGAGGTGTTACATAGCAACAAGGGGATTAGTATGCTTTTGTTTTACTGCTTTAACTCATATGTTTTACTGCTTTACTGCTTTAACTCATATGTTTTACTGCTTTAACTCATATGCTTTACTGCTTTAACTCATATATTTATTAACATTATGTTTTTTATTTTGTTTTAATACTTTTTATTTATTTTTATTATTATTTTTATTATTTTTTTTATATTTTTTTATTTTATTTTTATTATTTTATTTTTATTATTATTATTATTATTTTATTTTTATTATTATTTTTATTATTATACTTAGTGTTATTTACTTCATGCCTATTGTTATTATCATTTAACACAGACCACACACCACACACACACCACACACACTTACACACACACACTATGACATACACATCATAGACATACACTACACTACACACACACACACACTTAAACACACACACACAGACACACCCGTTTAAACATATCAAATAAGTTCTTTTGTGTGAACATAACGCATAATTTATTAAAATACTTTATGTTTTAATTAAACACGTACATTTATATTACTCTATCATTTATAACAAAATTATTTCCAAGTTTCTTAAAACTTCTATAATAAATCAATTAATTCTCTTTGAACAAAGAATTTATTTATTAACTGTTAATACTTTTTTTGTTTATAAATTTTTATAACTATCAAGTTTTAAAATAATTTTTACTAAAATTTTATGAAATTTTATTAAAAACATATATTTTACGTACCTTAAAGCAATAAATCAGTAAATCAGTAAGGCAAGCCCCTAGCACCCCTCTACACCAAGCTATGCCACGTTTTGTTCTATTGACTTACTGCTTTACATCATCTTTAGTCATGTAATAAGTATAAAAAAATAACAAAATAAGTTCTCCTCTGCTAACATAACATGTATTTATTAAAATCATTCTAGTTTTATTTAAAAAAACAATTATTCACTTACATTAATATTATTCGCTCAATGTTAACTAAAAAATATTTCAAAGTTTTTTAAATAATTCGGATTTTCTTTATTATTAGTATTATTATCTATGTACATTGACAATCCAACACGAGAAAACACAACAACCGCACTCCTTACAGATACGAAACTGACCTCTCTCTGTAAAATGTGTTGAAATAACTACTTCAGGCTAAATTTAGGATAAACATTTTTGAACCCCGGGGCGATTTAGGCCTAATAACAAGTCAAAATATATTTCAAACTGACCTCTTTCTGTAAAATGTGGTGCAATAACTACGTTAGGCCTAAATTTAGGCCTAAATTTAGGATAAACCTTTTTGTATCCCGGGCTGATTTAAGCCTAATACCAGGTCAAAAGGTAATTCCAGTATAGACAAGAATCAACGTATTATTAATTATTTTTATAAATATATTTCAAGCTGAAACATGCTGGATAGGTAAGATCCTTTAAGCAGGTAAGAAAGAAATGTTTAAAATCATAGTCGTTTTAGCTGTTAAGCGGTGCACAAGTTATCTGATTTGTATTAAAAGTGCTTTATTTTTACTAAGTTATATCATAATTTATAATAATATATTTACATTGAGGAATAATTATTAATTTCACTAGAATTGATATAATTAAATCACTAGATTTATAGTAGATCACGTGAAGCAAAACGCAAGAGCGCCGCAACGCGACCCGGTGCGGAACAGCCGCATGAACCCGCCGGCGTAATATTACTACGCGGTCGAGAAAAATATTTTCTTTATGATATTGCGTTCTGTAATCCTTTAATAACAGTCATTTTTGTTATTTTCAGAATACAACGTTTACTATAATTATGAGTTTGTCCATTTTATTCTTACTTGAACATTTTTAATTTTATTTTATAAAAATAACATTTCACTGAGAAAGTTTCTTGAAAAACATTTAGCTTTGAAAAGAACATTTTTGTTTTTTAGAAAAACAGTTTGTTTTATTTATCCTAAAGTTATAAATTCCTTGGGGAAATAAACAAATACTCCGGATTTGACGCTGGCCATGTTCCTCTTTGTGGGTATGTCTTTAAGATCTTATTACTTTAAGGAATGTAAAAAACAAGTTTTATATGCCTTAAAGCTACACCTTCATAGGACGTAGAGTTAATGTATAGAAGTTGCCCATACCCTCCCTTTTCAAGGTATGTCTTTACGGTTTTAATTCTTCTCTATGTATAGTTATGAAAAAAGTTGTTTATTTAAAATATTATTACATAATTACTATATTACTATATTAGTTAATTACTGTCTGTACATGCATAATAAACTTCTCCTCCTGTACAAACGTAAGTTCTCTTTATGGATTTCCAAGTATTGTATCATATTTATGACTTCAAATTAGCCTCGAAGTAATGTAAAGTTCATACCTCTTCTATAGTCGAGTTGTTGTATGCAATTCGGTAACCATTGAAGAATATTTCACTTGGTTTTGTAATAAGATACACTGATATAGCCAGGTTTAAATAAAACTGAAAGCGCTTGAACATGATGTTATTGATTTTCGTAAATATACTTGATACAGTACACAAACTAATATTATACATACTGAATGGGACGGTGTCCAAAAGATATCATATCCTCTATGGAGGTGTGCCCTACCACTTGAAATAACAACGCCCCTATTTTCGCGGACCGCGTAGTAAATTATTACGGCCGGCGGGTTCATGCGGCTGTTCCGCTCGGGTTGCGCTTGCGGGCGCTTCTTGCGTTTTGCTTCACGTGATCTACTATAAATCTAGTGAATTAATAATCGCTTATGAAATAAAAAACAAAATAATAATTATATCCTCAATGTAAGTAATTATTATAAAATGAATTATCACTTAGTAAATAAAGCAGCTTTTTAATACAAATCAGATAACTTGTGCACCGCTTAACAGCTAAAACGACTATGATTTTAAAAATGAGTTTGGGTCTAAAAGATTATAAAACACACAAATAACTTGTAAGGGCTTAAGGATAATGAAAAAAAACCATGTGTTTTTACATACCCTTAAAACAAAAAGCAATAAAATAAATTCTCCGACCAATCCATGCGCGGTATATAGAGAAAAGGATTTACTCCATCCAATCACCAAGAAAGGTAACATTTCCTTCTTACCTGCTTAAATGATCTTACCTATCGCATGGTTTTCAGTTTTGAAATATATTTA
>JABUQX010002186.1:0-2500 GCA_015478945.1 Trachelipus rathkii | reverse complement strand
GGTATTTTGGTATGAAAGAGTGCGCCGAGTGACTGAGGGACTGGTTGGTGAAGAACAAGGATGCGTTTTAGGAGTGGTAGAGGATGTGTGGATCGAATCTTTACATTGGAAACAAATGAATTGAAGAAAATGAGGAGAAGAAAGAATAAATTTATATTGTTAGGTTTTATGGATTTAACACAGGCGTAATGATAGAGTTAAATAGGCGAAGCTTTATGGCAGGTAATTAGGTGATATTTGGTGTTTGGTGGTAGGCCTTCTGATGGGAATCAAAAGTAAATGTATGACGATAGTGAAGCGTGGTGTAAGAATAATGGTGTCAATGGTGATTGGTTTAGGATTAATAGCGGAGTGAGACAGGGTTTGTTATTGTCTCCTTGGTTATTAAATGTGTATATGGATGGGGTTTTGAAAGAATTCGAGTCGTGGGGATGAGCAGGAAATGGTGTTAGAAATGATGGAGAATGGAGAGAGTGGAGGGTGCCCTAACTATTATATTATTATTTGCGGATGATTTGGTCTTTTGTGTCGAATCTGAAGAGAGTTTTGAGAGGATTGGTAGAGAGTTGTGGCTGGGTATGTAAAAGGAGGGGTTTTGGAAAAGTGATATCGGTAGATAAGAGTAAGGTTATGGTTGTTGAGTGAGGACCTCGGTGGGAAAGTTATGTTAGATGGTGAGCCTGAGCAAGTGTCTGAGTTTAATATTTAGGGTATGTGTTGGATGAGAAGGGAACGGATGATGCAGAGTGTAGTAGGAAAGTTTGGAATGGCAGGAAGGCCGGGGCTGGTTGCAATTAATCTCGTTGGTGTGAGTGGTGAAAGGGACCTAAGTCTTGGTGCGCTAGAGTCTTACCATGAGGAATATGTTGTTACTCTTGTGTTATGTATGGGTGTGAGACTATGGTCTGGATAAGAAGTATAGATCTAATATCAATGTGTTCAGATGGACATCTTAGGGGCAATGCTAGTGTGAAAAGAATTATAAAGATGAAAGGAAGCGGTGAAGAAGAGTGGTGTGGTGTGAAAGAAAGGGGTAAATGAGAGAATAAATGAAAGTAATAGTTGAGATGGTTTGGTCATGTGAAAGGAATGAATGAAAGTCGGTTGGGTTAAGCGGATGTATAGCGGGGAGAGTGTGTTGGGAACCGACCCGGCTGGGAGACCGAAGAGAAAGTGGATTGAGGCGGTGAACGAATGTACCTGGAAGGAGAGAAATGTGAGTTTGGCAGAAGGGAGAAGAAAGGTGCATAATGGGCATGATACGCAGCAGATGGCGAGTGCTCCATGGGGCATGGTTGTGGCCCACACCAGGGATGTAGGCGGAACCCTCACCTGTGACGATGTACCGCTAGCTCAGTGAGTGGTAGCCCGTCCGCGTCCCACCATGATGCTGCTAGGGTGGATTTTCTGTCTGTGACGAGCTCTCAACTAATTTAATGGTACAGAGGGGGCGATTATAGAGGCTGGGCTTTCTTTTCGCGTTTGCCATGTTCTCCTACTGCTTTTTTCCTTTTTCCGAGCTTGTTACAGCAACCTTAAACCGGCCCATGCTTGGGGCAAAGAGGAAAGGTTAAGAAGAAAGAAGAAGAAGATATATATATAATTATTATATTATATATAATAAAGTAGATATATATTATATATATATATATATAATATATATATATATATATATATATATATATATATACTATCTAATATATAGTATATATATTATATAATTTTGAGATCATTCCGAAATAAATTTTAATTCGGTTTTGGTCTTAATTAAGCAAAAAGATGAAATGAATCCATTGCCAAGATTTAATTATACAGAATTTAATTTTTCTTTTTCATTCACCATTTCCTTGATTAAACAAAATGTTTAAAAATATATAATAATTATAATAATAATAATAATATAATAATAATATAATAATATAATAAGACATAATAATAATAATAAAATAAGATTATTTTATTATTCACTTAGTTATAAATTATTATTGATTGAATATTTTATTATTAATTATTATTATTAATTAAAAGTTTTATTATTATTAGCTATTATTATTATTATTATTATTATTATTATTAAAATTAATTATTATTATTATTTATTATTATTAATATTATTATCCATTATTAATTATTATTATTATTATTATATTATTATTATTATTATCATTATTATTATTGATTATAAATATTATAAAATATTATTATTTATTATATCTAATTATTGATTGCTGTTAAATTAAGCTTTATTATTATTATTATTATTATTATTATTATTATTATTATTTATTATTATTATTATTATTATTATTATTATTATTATTATTATTATTATTATTATTATTATTATTATTATTATTATTATTATTATTATTTCATTAATTATTATCATTATTATTATTATTATTATTATTATATTATTATTATTATTATTATTATTAATATTATTATTCTTTTTTTTTTTATGTAATATTTGATTATTATTATTTATTATATTATAATT
>JABUQX010002185.1:102500-110605 GCA_015478945.1 Trachelipus rathkii | reverse complement strand
TATTCTTTATTGCCTAGAATTATACCAAAAGTCCGCGTGTCCTTCCTGTCTGAACCGGGCTCGTTACGCAGCAAATGTCAGTACCATCCCTGTCTATGGTGAGGCCTTGCGACCTTAGACTCTATCTCGCCGTCAATTTCCTGGGTATTGTTGTGGTTGGCCTGATTGACTCAAACCCATTTGGGAGCGGATTTTCTGTCCATTTCGACTTATTGGTCGATCTTAAGAACAGAGATTGGTTTGACGTAGTAAGTCTCTGTTTCTGCAGGTACCTAAGTTTCTTCTGCTCTTAAAGGCATCTTTGCTGTTGCTCCTTCTTCTGGTCTCTCCTTCTTCACCATCCTGCAGAAGAATTTTCCGGCGCTGTTGAACGCCTGTTCTTCTTCCTCTCCTGTTCAACTTCTGTGCGCCACCATATAGAGACTACGGGGTCTCCCACCTTCGCTCGTGCTCGGCGTTTGCCTCCTGACAAGCTCAAGGCAAGCGGAGTTTTGGCACATTGCTTACTTTGTTCGTCCGCCCTTCTAAAAGTTCATGGTCTACCTCCATGTTCCTAAAGGGCTTTTGTATTGGGCCATGTGGTTTTGGAGATTTTTATGGCTTTGAACGCTTGTACGCAGATCCAGACGCCTACCCGGTCCCATCACATCCAATCTTTCATCCTCTAATCTGGCTCGGTAATCCATTTTGTAGTAAATGGATTTGTGAGGGCATTACCACAGAATCCCAGTCGCACTAGGAGGACATACTCGAAAACGGCCATCATCACCCCTTTTGGCCTCTTGGAGTTATAACAGATGCCGTGCGTTTTGGGGGTGCAGCTCGATTTTCAAAAGTCATCGTGACATTTTAAGAGGTCTCCCTTCGCTTTTATGCTTATAGTGGTGACCTCCTCATAGCTTTCCTCTATCCTCCTGCAGAGCATGAAGAAGACTATTACCGTGCCGTTTTGCCAGATTGGCACGAAATTGTGCATGCGTCTTAACCGGCAAAGTGAGCGTTTTTGGTGTCCCTCTTTACTTATCTAGAACACACTTTTTTTCAGACGGATTGCATTTGCCCTCTTGCAGAGCGCATTCGGCATTCGGGACTTCTAGGCCTGTCTCTCAAGGAGCATGCGCTGTAGCAGTACCTCGCATGTTAAATTCTATCATGTTTTTCTCAAATCGGGCGATGATTATTCACCCTCACGCTTCATCCTCCCCAACAACGGAGGCCATTCATACAAAAGTGGACTGTCTGATCGAGTACGTGCTTTTGAAGCTTCCAAGAAGCACTCCGTTCTCCACACTTTTGTCCACCCTCAGGATCAGCTCCGACAGAGTTGGATTCAGGTACTGATTCCTCCAAGATTTGCATGTCGGAGTGTACCTCCAGCAGCACCTGAATGAGGTTGTCTCCTCTCGCTTTAATTCTTCGCAATTTGCAACCTACCTGAGACTCCGCTATAGTTCTTTTGGAGGAGTACTTGCGGAATGTCTCGCCGTAATACATTCCGCTACATTTCTGGAGATGTCGTGAGTTCACCATTACTCATGATCACAAACCTTACCTTCGCTATGGTCTTCAGAAACGAGCGGCACTCTCCTCGAGAAGCTCGTCGTCCTGAGTATGTCTCGCAGCTTTACCACTCATTGTGACATATTTCAGGTGTCGACACCTTCACTGCTGACGTTCTCTCCCGCATTGAAATCAACGCGATTTCAGCCTTGCCAACCATTGACTATGGTGCTATGGCAACGTGCCAGCACACTGAGGATTCCTGCCTTCGGACAAGATTCTTCTCTCAAGCTGGACAGTGCTCCACTATTTTGGGGAGATAGAAAGAAACTTTCTGTGCCGATGTTGTTGGTCAAGAATCTCCTTCCTTTCTACCTGCATCGCATTCGTAAGGCTGTTTTCCTCCATCTTCACTCGCTTTCCACCCTGGTATTGAGGCTTCACGCAAACTGTTGACGACTCGTTTTGTGTGGCCTAAAGTATGCTGACGTAGCAACTTGGTGTCGCACTTGTCTTTCCTGCCAGCGTTCTAAGGTCAACCGTCACCTCCCTTGGGCACCTTATTACCCCCTGGTGTCGCTCTGAACGTTCCCATTGACTTGTTGACCTCTGCTGCCTCCGCGGTAGAAATACTTCTTACTTGTATAAGATCGTTCACACGATGACGAGGCTATCCCTCTCTGTCGCCAGCGGAGTCCATAGCTAAAGCTTTCTTGGCTCATGGATTTTTCGCTTTGGTGTGCCGTATTTCTGTCACAACGGACCAAGGTAGACTTTTTGAATCCTTCTTATGGATAGATTTGATGAATCTTCTTGGTTTAACATTTTTCCCGAGTTTCTTTTTAATCAAAAGCAAACGCATTGATTGGAACGTTCACCCGTCAGCTTAAAGTCCTACTTCTTAGTTAGACCAATTCCGAATTTGGATGACGCTCTCCCTTTTCAGTAATGCTTAGGCATTCCTTCGGTTAGTTAAGAGGACTGCACGTTTCGTTGCTGATTTAGTGTATGTTTTCTCTTTCGTCTTCCTGGTGACTCTTTTGCACAGTACTTCTCTCCTTCTACAGCCGAAACCCCTTGCTTATCTTATCCGCTTGAGGCGCTTTGCTTCGTCGTGGAGACCGATTCCTTCTCGTCCACACAGCCTTCCTATATCCCTAAGGACCTTTCTTCCTGCACTCGATGTCTTCGTTCACATGATTCCCACAACCGCATCGCTCTCAACCTAGTAGACGGCACCTTTTCCTGTGGAACTTAGGAAGGAAATTCTTCACGATCCAAGCGTACCACACGCACAGAAGTCGTGTTTCGATCGATCGCCTTAAGCCTGCTTTCTTCGAGGCGAATACTCTTCCTGTTTTCGACCCTGACGCTTTACCTTTTTGTTTCAATTTTCTCCTTCTTAACTCTTCTTTTAACGATTTCTATTTCTCTCCTGCTCTTTCCTCCTCCTTCTCTCTCCTCTCTACTCCCTTTCCTGTCTCTTCCTTATCCTCTCTCCCCCTCCTCCTCGCACCAAGCACAATAAGACCGGCTTCAGACTCCACGCGCACGGTCATTTCGTCAAAAGCTTGCCTTCCTCCACTCGGCTCAGGCGTTCTTCACCTCAAGTTCACTCGGGCTACTCTTCGAATCATGCGGACGTTCGACTCGCCCGATACACATCGATTCGCCAAACAGGAAATCTGCCCGACTCCATCTCAAGCTCTACTAGACTTATCGAGAGAGTAGCACATTCGATGGCCGGCCGCTATTTGGGATTGTAGTATGTGCTTTAGCCGTGCAGGGGAGCACTTGGTATGAGGTCATGAATGACTCTATAATACACGCATATTAATAAACAACATTAAACATACCTCGTATTAGCAAGCAGTATTAATAAACAAAAAAATATTCGCACTGTAATTATCAGTCGTGTGTTCAAAATCTATCGAATTATTTGATAATGCAATACTTTGTGTACGTTTTCAAACCGCCATCTATCGTACGATAGCGAAACAGATTTTTGTATGTTATTAGTGAATTATTTCTATGTAGAATAAACATTGTAATACTTTCTTTATTGAAAACAATTTATTCTGTTTTATGGCGGGGTGCAGTTGACTCAAACAATATTTGAAGTATATTTATGTATAAATTAACTAATTAAGTGGCCGATGTAGGACCTATGTAGGAGCCCCAGTGTAAGTGACTCATATTAGCAATTCATTCTATATTTTTTACCATCTGTTCTTAGTTAGTTTATTCATGGTAGAAAGCTTTGGGTTAGATATAAACAAGCCTAATTCTTCCTCGGCTTGCCTAGTAGGGAACCTACGGTCCAGTTCTAAATTTTTACTATTGTAGATACTTTTACAAATAGCAAGTGTAGGGCCGACTGTATGGCCTACTTGTTTATAATTCAAATTTTACTTTTATTTTATTTATTTGTCATTATCATTATTCATATATTATGTAGTTATATTGTTTTTTTCTATTATTTATTGTTATTTTTATCTTCTTACCGGATATTGGGTTCAAGATGTCAGGCTAATTCTTGTACAACTGAAATATAAGCTCCATTGCCGTGTGTTTACTCTTACAAAAGAAGTCTGTCTGATAGCAATTACTCAAGCAGGCTTCATTTATAATATTTATATAGCTTATATTATGAATATATATATATATATATATATTATATATTATATTTATATATATATTATATATATATATATATAATTATATTTATAGTATATATATACATATTATTATAATATTATATATATTAAGTATATATATATATATATATTATATTATATATATTATTATTATGTATATAATATATATAGATATATATATATAGTATATAGATTATATTAATATATTTTTATATATATATATATTATTATATAATATAATATACTTATATATACTTAGTAATAATGGATAATAATTTATAATAGTATATAGTATATTATATATATATAATATTATATAATATATAATATATATATATATATAATATATATATAATATATATATATATATATTATAGATAATCTATATATAATGTAATAATTATATAATATATATATATATATAATATTATAATATATTATATCAGTATTATATATATATATATATATATTATCTATAATATATATATAATACTATATTATATATATATTATATACTTATAATAATAATAAGAATCGTTTGTCATCAGATTTTTGTTGGTACGAAATCGAAATCGCCTATAGTAATGGGAGCCTTCCCTTCTTGATGTCAGAGCAAAAGTAGAAATAAAAGTTTTCCCTTTATGTATAACATAATAAATTTTAAAAACACTCGCACACTCATTTCTCATGCATTCATTATAAATATTTATTATTTTTTTCTATAAATGAATATATTTTTCATAGTATAACAAATTAAATTTTCACACCCCTCCTCCCCAAAAAAAAAAAGGAAAAAAAAGCGAACGTCATTTGTGATGAGATAGAATGAATGTTTTAGATTTGTCTCTTATATACATATTTTTGATATTTACAGACAGGGAACATTAAAGGACGAAACTAGCAACTCGATCAAACTTGGAATACAAATTTATATGAGTATAATCTCCAAGTTGCCTATATATTCAAAGGCAAAGTGCAAACATGTTAAAAATTTTAGGAATTGGCACCTTTTGTTGCAAGTTTGTCTATTTTTAAAAACTAATAAAGTTGTGTCTTTTTTCTTGGCTGTAAAATAGCAGCCCACAGTTTATATATATTGGATATATTGAAATAAATGTCGTACAGCACAAATTTACTGTTGCAAAAAGTTCCTTTGCTTAATTAGTTTTGTTATGCGTATTTAATTAAATTGTACAAAAAAATTTTTTATTCACTTTTTTGACAAAAATTTTCTATTTCCTTCAAAATGCTACCCTGACACTGCTTATATTTGGCAGGGGCTCGCCCGGAGTCATAAAGCGAGCGCCATTATATTATATTATATTATATATATAATATATATATAACTATAACTATATATATATTATATATTATAATATATTCTATATATATATATTTTATATATATATTATGAAGTAGTTAGTGAGTTATTGAACCACCTTCAATAGAGGGATGCTTGATGTTCGCTGTTGAGTGTTGAGCCTGTTGTCACATAATATGGCGTTTCGGCGGGGCTGTTTGGACTCTCAGTAGGTGGTTGCGCCCTTCACCAGGACGCCACAGAACTCCCGAGTGACAATGCGCGAAGCACCCCCGCTTGCGCAACCTGGCAGACGTTTGTCAGCTGTTCAGTATGAGAGGCCAGGGTGTGGGCACATTAAAGCCACTGAGAGAAGCTTCGAACCAGTCGTGTATCTTACGTGTAGGTTTGTCTGCACCTGCAGTGAGAAGAACGGTACAGGCGTTACAGGATAACCGAACAGAGCAGCGCCCAGCAGAAGAACTTGAATTGCTGGGTGTATGTTGCTTGCTGGTGTTTCGTCGTGCACTTCCATTGCACAGTCATCTGTTGGTCACCATATGAAGGTAGTAATGACGTTGACTGGAGAACCACCTTCATAGCCAGGGATGCTTGATGTTTCGTCATGTTGAGTGTGGAAGCTGTTGCACCGCTAAATTGGTTTTCGTCCCGGGGCTGCTTTTGACTCGTCAGTGGTGGTCGCAGCCCCATACAGCGCACTATATTTATTCTATCATATATATATCATATATATACTTAATTATTAATTTTATATATATTATATATATATTTAATATTATAATTATATAAAGAATCATATATAATTATATACATATATTTATCATTAGTTTGACGTAGCCAATTGGCTGGATTTTGTAGTTAACCCAGTATTGACAAGCCATAGTACTTTGTGGATTGCTACTGAGCAGTTTGTGTTATGAGTTGACTGGACAGTCTCGACAGGCCCCGTTGGCTTCTTACTTTTCTATATTTTATTGTCTTAATGTCTAATTTCTGAGATAGAAAGAGCATTCGTAATAGGGTTGTAAAATTGTGGTAGTCTGCACGTAGGTTGTTGAGTGTGACTCGATTGCTAATTTAAGAAGGGTGGATAGTAGTGTGGTGCGGTTATATATTCAAGATGATATTTAGACAAAGCAAATTGGCCAGTTTTAGTTATAGAGTTTTAATGTTAACTGCATGTAGGCGACCATAATTGTTACTTAAGCATGTGGATGGTTTTTGGTATCACATTAAACTATGATCATTATGTTTGACTAGGCCAACTTGGTTGATTTTTAGATACAAGTAATTTGCCAACTAGGGTGCTTTGTGGATTTTGCAGACGAGCATGTCTTGGTTAGTGATGACGGTCTCGAAGACCCATTGTGGCTTCTTACATGTTCGATATTCTTAATTAAGGTCTAAGATCTTATGTGTGTGGTGAAGTCGCTAGATTCTATGCCATATCCCAACGAGCCGAAACATACACACATTTTGCGATGTTTTTGATGATAAAGAACTGCCTCAAATGTTCTAGAACCTAATAAAAAATAAAACACTGCTTAAAATTTCTAGACTAAAGAAAAATATCGTTATTTGATACTGAAAACGTAAAATATCGACTATTAAATCATTGAAAAAATAGTCTTGATATTTTTCGAAAAAAGAATATCAATTATCGATATATATTGAAAAAATATCATCGATATTTTTTCGATACTATATCGGTCCTCTCTCGGCATCCCTAAGGAAGGAATACAAGTTTGGAAAGACTGACACTAGGGTTTTTCATTTACCAGAAATACCAGTTGGGAAAGACTGACAAAAGCCTCATAAAGAAGGAAGAGCTGCTAACTCGAAGAGACTAATTATAATCTGTCTAGTCGCTGGCTTTCTTTAAGGACATAAACCTATATATTTGTAGTAGAATAGTTAGTTGCACCAGTCAGACTAGTAGCATTAGCCATCTCCTTTGGTTTAAAGCATATAAAATTTATGGAAACAAGTGGTCTAGTTCTTAGATCAACTGACAAACATGGTATGGAGTTTCGTATCAATGATTTTGGTTTAATTGGGATTGTGCTGAAGTAACCTTTGAAATGGATTGATAATGAAGCCTTTCAATATTTGCTAAAGTCTTTTCTAAGTACCAATTCCTTCACATAATTATAAATGTGGGTCGTAAGATTGATGTTCTGGTAAATTTTGAGCTGAGCGTAATGTGATGAAATGATTTTTTTTTTCAATCTTTTTTTTTTTTTTAAATATCTTTCCTACCCATGCTTGATAATTTAAACACAACACGACTGCCATATCTAATGCTTTGGTTTTAGGACCGAAAACTTGGAAAATAGTAGTGTTGAGGGGTGTCATCCTTGATTATTAGAAAAATCACATTATATACCCCCAAAAAAATAATGAAGAATGATGAAAACAAAAATTGTCGCTCTCTTTAGGAAGAGGTTACAGCCTCTCAAATTTGTTAAAACTCCCATAGACTTTTGATTCATCAAGGTTAGGTCTCATTTCAGGCCCTCTAGTTTAGGTTATGATAACTTTTGTTAGGTATACACAAATAAATTCTATGTAGATTTAACAAATCTTATCATAACCTGAACTAGGAAGGCCCTTAAACGAGTCCACTA
>JABUQX010002185.1:87500-100000 GCA_015478945.1 Trachelipus rathkii | reverse complement strand
ATTCTTCTTATAAAACTATATCATTTTGTATAAGGTTGCTTGGAAAATACAGGTCTATGCTAATTTTTGAAGAAGAAATACCCTTGGCAATATAAAATTTATTTAGCTTGCGTTTAGTCAAATATTTAAACGTTTACAATTGGATTTTTCACATTTAATCTTTCTGCTTCATTACTTATTTAGTATTTCTTCCTTGCCAAAGCCAATCTTAACCAACCTGGTAAAATATTCTTGCAAATTGATTCTATAATATTTTGGCTTTCATTACTTGTTTCATCCGATTGATTTTCAAAGGTCTTGGGGAAACGATTTTTCACATGTGGTTAAGTGCTTGAAATTTAGAAATGTTACCAAGTATAAGTATTTATGTGTAAAATATCAACTTTAAAAACTGCTTAAAAGTATTGAAAGCAAACAATCGATATTAATTTTTATTATCTTAAATTATACCATAACTGATTATTATGAAGAAGGAAATTGTTACTTAAATACAGCTAATAATAAAACTTAGTTTGCAGTTATTGCTCTTAAAAATTTTTTTAACTCTGAACTTATACAAGCTCGGTCTTGGGGAAAAATAGCACTTCAGAAAATCTCTTGAATTGTTTTATCAAATTCTTTTAAAATTTTGTATTTGTATCTAAAAACTGTTGCAACATTCAATGAAAGACATAAAATTACATTTACGGAGTCCACTGAAATGTTGATTGGAGCAGTGCATACTTCTAGAATAATGTTGGATATCAGTTGAGATGAAATACTGAATGAATAATGTAGGCTTTTGAAACTATCACCTGTTGCAAGAAACCTTGGTGTCATGGCTAAACGTTCTTGATTTTTTTTTCACCTGGTATCTTTTTAATATCAGAGATAACTTTCTGAAGTAGGTGTTCAAAATTTTAAGGAGACATTCTGCAGAAGTTTTCAAAATGACCAGAAGGTTCATTTATCAAATTGGCAAACAAATGTGTGCCATTGTATCTGAAAAAGTAGATCCAAAAGAAATAATTTTAATGTATCAGATTTGCCAAACAGCTACCCAATGAATAAAATTCGGATTTTTTTTTTCTCTCTCTCTCTCTCTCTCTCTCTCTCTCTCTCTCTCTCTCTCTCTCTTCTCTCTCTCTCTCTCTCTCTGCCTCTCTCTCTCTAATATATATAATATTAATTATTAACTATATATATATTATTATATATATAGTATATATATATATATTATATATTATATATATAATTATTATATTATATATATATATTTATTATATATATATATATATATATATATACTATAAATATATATTATATTATATATATATATATATATATGGATATATATATATATATATATATATATATATTATATTCTATTATATATATCTTGAAATTTTGTTATCTAAATATATATCATTTTATAAGAAATATATAATATTATTATTAGATAATATATATATATATATATATACGTATATACATATATATATATATATAGATGGTGAATGTTAATGAATAAACATTAAGAAAGCACCAATATATTATATATATATATATATTAAAACGATACTATATATATATATAATATATATACTATATATATATTTTATTATATATTTCATATATGTTATAATTTAAAATCAGGAAAACAAAACAATTAGCTAATTTTATAAATCAGTAAATATAATTATTGATTATCATTATTTAGTGTTTTAATTATTTATATATTTTTATATTTTTATTCAGTTATATATAATATTTTTAATAATAATATATATTATAGTGAGACTATATATATATATATAATATATTATTATATATAATATATATATATATTGATATATATATATATTTATAGATATATAATATATATAGTATTATATATATAGTATATATATTATAACTTCTGAGTGTTCTAATTTTATTTATTTCTTTATTAAAAGTGATTTGAAACTATATTGATGAATTTACTTATTATATAGATGAAATATATTTATCATTAATTAGGTGATAATTAAGATTAATTAGCAATTTCGGAAAAAAAGAATTTGCCTACAAAATCAAAATAATAAAAAAAATCATGATTTTTTATTAAAAAAATCACGTAAAAAAATCAGTTGATTTAAATCATTTGATTTTTTTCGTGAAAACCCTGGTCGGAGCCCCTTCTAACCCTCCCCTGGCCACCTACGCTGCCACTTTGATGGCTCCCTCTTAACTTGCTCGTGTTCCCACCGCAGCAGTACGGACTTCGGGTCTTCGGGATCAGAAATTCCACTTGGATGATCCGGTCCGTACGCAGAAGGTGGCTTCCTCTGGTTATCTGGCACTTATTCCTGGGTTGGCATGTCCCCCTGCTTCTCCTATTTTATCATCGGTCATGCCTCTTCGGCGACAACAAAACCCTTCCACTCCTCCTCGACTCCCTCTCTTCGCCAGTGGAAGCCCTTCCAAACGGAAAGGGGTTGACATTGCACTTCGCTTTTTCGACAACATGAGCTCCCCTGATAATTAGCTACAGCATCCTGGTACCCCACATACTGTAGCCAATCCAAGAAAGAGACCAGCCTCTGCCTTACCTTCTGGGCTATTTCCGCCTTTGCTGTCGCCAAGACCTACTATCCCTGCAGGTGACATGGGAGAGTTCAAAGATTACTCCTTGGCAAACAGGCCTTCTGATTTCTTAAAGTTGAACACTGGAGAGGGTACCCAGTCGAAGCGCGCTCTTCACTTCTCGTTATACCAATCGCTTGAGTTTCAAGAGGGAGCCTTTGCTCACCTCACCCTAACTCTTATGGAGAATGCTCCACCTTCCACTTTAATTACCTCCCAGGGACAAGTTTCTCCAGATAAATCTCAGTCTTCTCTCAATTCGTCCATGGATACCACTCTTAGCCAGGGCTTAGGCGGTTTTACTCTTTGTTGATCAACTGTCTCATTGTTTCCAGTCCATTGAGTCTGGAGTACCTCAGCGGGAGCTGCAGATTTTGGAGGACCAAATAGATGAGGGTTCGCCCTCGCCGTTTTGGGAAGAAAGGGAAAGGCTCCAAGCCAATACCAGTGGATCCTTCGTCGGACCCCTCCACACTGGACTTTGCTCCCTCCTCCTCCTCTGCTGCTATAAGTGCGAACACTTCCACACTACGCCTGCTCAACACTGACCGGCAAACTTTCGCAGACCCCACTGATTTCGGAAAATAATTATTGTCCTCCGTGGGAAGCTAACTTTGCTGGGACTGCTCAGTCTCTTGAAACATCGTTCCCACTTAACTCATCAGCTGAGGATACGGCTCTGCCTTCACAAGCCACGCCTCCTGAGACTAGGGATTTAATGGAAAATGTACCTTCGGATGCCTATTGATCCATTAACGTGTATATATATTTATATATATAATATATATATAATATATATATATATATAATATATATTATATATATATATATATATATATATATATATATATAATATATTATATATATAATATATACTATATATATTATATATTATATATATATATCTTATTATATATATATACTATATTATATATATATTATATATATATTATTATATAATATTATATGTTAATAACTTATTCCTATTATATATATTGTACTATGATGATATTATTTATAATATATGCTATAGTATTATATATATATATCAGATCTCAATTATATTGGTTTTTTAAACTATTATATTAAATATTTTATATAATAATAGTGAACTCAATAAACTTTATTACTCTATACTATTTTATACTGTATAACTTTTTCAACGTTTAATTACTCTATACCTTCTGCCCCTGGCCCACCTTAATTTGAGAGGGGCTACACTGCTTTCCAGGAAATCGGCTCGCCGCCACCGGAGCGGTTCCACAGGTCGGGGAGAGAGGGAATATAGCGATGGTCGGCGCAGTGGGGCGTCGAGAGCAGGGCACTTCAGAAGGAGGTGCTCTATTGTATCTTGAGAATGTAGCATCTGGTGCAAGTGGGGGAGATGACGTTGTCTAGTTTAAATCTTTGTTTATATTGCATGAGTCTCGGATGGTGACCCGATCTGCACCGAGCGAGCGTCCAATTTGGCCTTCTTCTTGGACCGCGTTTCTTCTCTAGGGAGAAAGTTTTGGGGAGGTCATTATTTTAATAACTTTATTATTTGGGGGCGGTTTGAAGTAAGTGTGTTTGTTTAGGGAGTATGGATATGGGTAATATCCATGTGACCTATTGGGTAGGGGGCTGGGGGATTAGTTATTTGTAAGCTGTGTAATTAGAAATTGAGCTGGTGAATCAGGGGGTGAGGGAGGGTTGGGCTATGCTAGAAATTGGGACTGGCAGAGGTAATTTGTTGGGTACAAGGGTGGGGTTGGGTTTACGGGTCTTCTGATAGAATTTGAGTGTTCCCCACCATCTCCAGATGCTTAGTGGAATAATAGTCTAGAGGAATCGGAGAGGCTTCATACGTTTAAAATCAGAATGGTCACACAACACTTTTATGTCTCCAGATTAGAACCACTTGCCATGTTTTTACTCGGGTGTTTAGTGTAGACGCCTGCATAAACGATATTGAAGGTCCGTAGATAGAAAAACTATCTAAATTCATTTTATTATATATATTATTAAATTTATAGTGATATATGTTTTTATTTACTCGTAGATTTAATATAAATTATATTAATTAAATCAATATTTAATATATTAATATATATATTATAGTATATATATATTATATATTATTATAATTATATCATTATATAATGTTATTTATCATAATATAATTTTAACTGACCTATTGTAAATAATATATATCTAGCAATAAAGTTTATAACTAATGACTAATGTGAATATAATCCCTCATGATCTCCCTTCACGTTTGTCTTCCACCGGTTTCACTCGAATTTCATAATGTGGTTATAAATAAACACCCTGGCTCATTTGGCAACATCAAATCAAGGACTTCAAGCCATGGCAACATTAACAAAAAAAAACTTCGAGTCTGATCAGCGCAATTATCTATCGTTTGCGTAACTACGAGTAGAAAACCTTTTAAAATGTTATAAAAAAAAATTAAATGGTACTTACTTTTCTCCGGCGCTCCCAAACCAAAATGACATTGATTCATTTTAACTTTGGTTCACTTTAATTTGTATATGCCTAAACTACCAGCTTTATATTTTTGAAAATTCTTTAAACTTTCCTTTTTCATTATTCAGGAAACAAAATGAACGTATTTGTCTCTTACACATTGTATTTCTAGTTGTAACTGAACGAAAACTTGAACCAAGTACGTTGCATCAGTACCGTAGTCTTTACTACGCTCTTTTTTTTCGCGAAGCTGGAGACAAAGCGATGAGATTCAAGGAATTTCTTACTGCTCGCGTATGCGCGTATGTGTAACATTGAATTGATACTGTAGGTATTTCACTTATGTTATGTGCAAGTTTTACAAGTTCTCACAGCGAATAGGTCTTTTACTGCTTACACAATTTTATAGAAATTGGTATACTTATATTGATATTTACTTAACTTACTATTTAATGTGCTTATAAGTGTAGATCGCCCTCATCTTTGACGCCCTATTACATTATCACTGGAACCCTCGCTATTTGTTTTTGTATACTTTTATGTGCCCTTTTGCAGCTCCGTCGTTGTAGACTTGCCCTTCCGTGGGTCGATATAGACCACTTTGAGAATCCCGTGTCGGACGATATTAGACGAGTGGGTAAATGTTGGTATTGGGGTTGGTTTTAGTGCAAACTTGGTCTAATTCTGTTAGGTTGGTGTTCTTGTGAGAGGACTTGTAGTGTTTATTTTGTGTTTGATTTTGAGAGTGCTGGGAAACTCTATGCATAGAGGGAAAGTACGCTAGGTTTTAAGTTTGTTCATAAGACAAAGTTGTTGATATATTTAGTTGAGTGAGGATTGTTGCTCTGTTCGCTGAAATTTGTGTTGTGTTAAGGGTATTGCGGTAGATTAGGTTATATTAGATTTGTCGATTCGAGTTGTGTGCAGAACAGTGATTTTTGGTCAATTATGGGGTGAAAACGTCCATGCTGGTATATGATCGGTTAGTAAGCCCTAGTATTTTGGGGTTTTTGTATTAAAGGCGGGGTAAATCTGTTTTGTTCAAGTCTTGTATATTTAAGGACTGGAAGCGTGAGGATTTGATGCACGCGTCAGTAGCCTTAGAAAGTGGTTGATAGCAGGACTTAAGGGGGATGCGGTCATTCTGTTGGTGATTTAACCATAGTTTGTCGACACAGAACTGTTAATTTCTTGGGTATGTCGTCAGTGGCTGTGTTTACGGTCTGAGGGAGTTTGGGAAATGAGGCTTGACCTGTCGTCTGGCATAAGTTGATAAGTTTTGGGGTAATTGTTAGGCACGGTCCATAGTTTTATAGACTTTTGTTAACAAAAATAATTTTAATTTATAGTTTGCGTACTATGCTAAGATGTGTTTGCGCGCAGCAACAATTTATTGGAGCATAAGTCAGAAATGACAAATAATTTTACACCCGTCCGTCTGAGATACTCTTCAGTCAGTCAGATACAGAGTCAGATGGATGGACTGAGCACAGATAAAGCCATTAGACAATCAGATCGTTTGCATCCATTGCAGTACTGCAAAAGATACTCTCGCGAAATTGCCTAATACACACGGACAAAATGGAGAAATGAATATGGCGTTCCGCAGGTGTGAACTTCATCAGGAAGAAGGCTTCGACCGCCGTTTTAATTGTATATTCTTGATAGGATACAATGCAGAGAACTGAGCGTTTAGCTAAACTGTATGTGAATGTCGCAGGGTATATAAAAGACTCTTGTCGATAAAAACGACGGCCGCTGCGTCCGAGGCCGCGACATTGGAAAAGCCAATTTTTGTCGTCTTATAGTATTTTTTACGAACGACGGAAGGACATGCTGGATGGAGTTTCTTGAACTCACCCAAATATTTCGCCTCCTAGGAATGACTCTAGACGAGAGTACTCACAGAAGGGACTTTCATTAGCTATTACTTCTAGATTGAATTATCGTCTTGCTGCATCGTTGAGAAATAAAAAAATATTGTTGCAGTGGTGACTGCGACGATGAATCTCATATAGCTATTTGTCATTAATGTCTGCCTTCAATAATTGCTGTGAGTAATACCATTCCACTTCACAGATCTTGTGGGAATAGTGTGTATATGGTTGAATGATCCTGCTTAGTCTTACTATGCATATGATGAAAAAGCCACCACTTAGCAAGTTACGACCACTTATATACTCATATTATATTATTATAGTATAATATTATGATAATATATTATATATAGATATATAGTACGTTAGTTTATATATATATTGTGAAAGGGATAGTATACTGTGGGGCTATATAATATATATATAGTATATATATACTATATATGTTTAGTATAAGGTAGTAGATAAATTATTGAGTTTCTTATTTAAATTACCGTGTTGGTGAAAAGTACTATATCTTGGAGAGTAGGAATAGATTGGGTAACAATTTCTATTATTTAATATTAATATTTCGTCTAGCAATTTATAAGATATGGAAAGCAAATAGAGTACCAGGAGAATTGTAGTGCAGACATAGGAGGAGGGGAAGTTGGGATGTCTTTTTCTTATAATACCTTCGGTGCTTTGTGAGTTATGAGGATTATAATGTTAATGCTAGCTGTGTTTTCAGTAATTGGAGATATAGGGAATGTAGTATTATATCTACCAGTAAATTAGTGAAGTATGTCTAGCTGAAGTAGGAGGATTATGCAGTTCTTACTTCCAAAATATATTAGGTATTATATATATATATTATATATACATTATATATATATATCATATTAACATGTTTGTGTGCAGGTATAATTGGTATATGGAGTCTGGGGACCTGTAATATTATGCTGTTGAATTGTTTGAGGTTTAATGGTTTCTGTTATCATGAATGGTTTACGTTTATAATCGGTATATATATATATAATAATATATATAGATATACTATAAGCGGTAGTTTAATGAGGATATGTTGAGGTCTAAAGTTTGAGTTTTTCTGAGTTGTTGTTTTTTTTGTTATTTTCTAAATTATGGTGGTTAGATCTATATAGTGAGTTATGATCGGACTATTATGTACGGGTAGAGATCTTTCGAGTCTAGTCAATGGCTTAGCGAGGGATACTGTCTCTATTGTTGTGTGATGGGGAACGGGAGGGGTTAGAGCATATTTGTGAGTAAAGATGGTAGTGATTCGTCTGGTCTAATAGTATCATATATATAATATATATATATATATATACTATATATATATATATTTTATACATAAATAGTATAGCATAATAATATACTATAAGTATGTAATTATATACTATAGTACTGATGGGGGGGTATTGCTTACCGTGGACAGTTGTTTATTAACTTTTTTCGCATTAGATACTTGCCAAGTTTTTACCTTACTTGTTACTTTGCGCGAGATGTTTATGTCTGTAGGAGTTCATACATGAGGAACATATTTAGTTAGTGTTTATGTTAGTGGTTATGATGGTTAGAGATATTGTAAGGTATACTATAACTATAGTTATATATATATGTTTAGGTGTATTGTTATTTTTGGTATCTAGAGGTGTTGAGGAGTAGATGTTAGTTAAGATACTAGGGTTATCTAGGTATATTGTAGTGTTACAGCTATTACGTCGAGAGCGGAGTTTACTGTTTATAGCGTATTGGTTATTAATGTATTATGGTATTTGGCCTGATGTCGTGTGCGTGAGTTGAGTTCTAATTGGAAATTGTCATGATTTTTATGTTAGTAATGTCCATTTGTACTCATAGCTGATATCCTGTGAAAGTTATGCAGATTTTGATGTGTTTCGTAAGTGTATTCAAATGTATAGAGGATGTATAGAGGATGTATAGAGGATGTATAGAAGTGGATTATGATTGATTGGGTTTGATCAGTGAGGTTTCGATAGTAATAATATAGGTTTGCGAGCCAGTTTGCTTTTTGATGTAGTATTAGTGTATTATTAATAGTTTTTTTGGTACTGATGGTATAGGGACTATTGATATGGTATATTATCATATCTATAAAAAGACCTACGCGTAGTTGGGAATTTATCAATAGTAGATAGCCTATATATAAGAATCATTAGGTAAAGTATGCTGGTCGACCGATATTGTATAGGTTCATAGTATTAAATGGTATGTCCCATTTGTTAAGTAGGTTGATGTAGGTATTAGGTAAAGGCCTTATATATATATATGGATGGAGAACAGAATGTGACGGTCTGTACGCCGCGATAAGTATAGACGGAGGATTTAGTGATTACTTGTAGGTAGGAGGTGATAAATTATTTACTGATAATATTATTGATTATAAAGATATTTAATTTATTTTGGAATTAAGGATATTTATAGATTCTAATTCGTTAAGGATATAGGTTGCCTCTAGGGTGACGTCTAGAGGTAGTATAAGTATCTTATATTGATTTATGTATCCAAAGGCTCAGTGTGGTGGGCTCATTAAATAAATCTCTCTCTCCGAGGGATTGTAATATAGATTTGGGTATAATGGTGAAGTAATAACGGTTGTTAGTATGGTGGGTATAAGTTAATTATAGTCACCTTTGGTACTATTGATGAGTGTAGGGTTTCTGAATAGTATAGGAAGTGTGGCTATGTACTGATATACCAATATAGTATGATTTAGATGATACAATCATAGGTGGTCTGCTTCAGGTAAGGATGGGACAGGATTGGGGATTTTATTAGTATATAAATGATAGTCGTTTAGGTAATAAATAGGAGATGCCGCGTAAAGTTGTATGTTGTGTAGTAGAGTAACTACTATATATTATTAACTATATATAATTATATATATTTATATAGTAATATATATTATATATATAGATTAATTTAAGTATTATTACCTCTATATAATTATTAATATATTACATATAATATAATATATATAATATATACGGTATATATATATTATATACTATATATATTATAATATAGATTATATACTACTATATATATATTATATATATTATAATAGTTAATATATATATACTTAATTAAATATATTATTAATATAAGATTAATAAAATGGATAAATATATATTTTACTGATTTTTTATTGATGTGGTTGTTGCACAGTTAACATTTCCCTATCTCTCTCACTCTCTCTTATTATATACTTATAATAATATATATTAATATTATATATATATATATATATATACTTATATGAAAATACTAATATTAATTATATAATTATTAATATATATGATATATTATTATATATATATATATATATTATATATATTAAATATATCATATTGACTATTATATATACTATATATATATATTAGTATATATTAATATTAATATAATTATATATTGAAACAGTTGTTATGTTAAAAATTAAAAAATCTATTTTAGATTTTGAAATTTAAACGCAGAGCCAGTTTAGCTTCCTTCAAGAGTGTATTTGAAAGATTTGATATAATACAATGTTATTTCATTGCGTATTTCACAATAATGTGTGATTGATGTATCATCTAGACCATGTGGTGGAAACCAATGAGAGCGAATATATTAGTAAATGTTAACAATTAACAGCTGCCGTGTGGCATTCGCTATTTAGTTTTTAAAATGTTTCATCAAATAGTAGTCAAACATTTTCTTATTTTTCTAAAATGTGCAACATAATCTTGATTATTAATTTTCATTGTTAATAAGAGTAACTTTTTTTTTTTTATCGAAAATCTCATAAACTCTTACACATTCGCTTATTAATATAAGTACTACTTGTCGCGCTGGTATTTTCATATAAGGCGTTGTTTAATATCTCTTTATAGATTATCAAAACCTTTCACTAACAGTAGCTGTAAACGGATTTTGATCCAACAATCTTTTTTAATACATTTTTTTGAAGAAAGGTTTAGATCCGTTTAAATTAACTATATATTTTTGAAGAAATACTAAATACAAACATTTTTAAAAGCTATTAATTCGGTAAATTTATTTGGAAAAATCATTAGAAATTTTTTTTTCTCCGTAAATCAATATATATATATATATAGTATATATATATATATACACTTTATAATTTTTAATTATATTATACTATACTATATTATATATATATTATTATATTATTATCATAATTACTACTATATATACTATATTATATTATATATACTTAATATCATATTAATATATTATATAAATTATGAAATATAATATATATATATATATATATATATTCATTATTAATATATTATAATATATATATTAATTATATAGTATACTATTGATATATATATATGTATAATATATATTAACCCTTATTAATATATACTATATTATTAGTAATGCCTTAGTTAATAGGAGACTGGCTAAGAAAAATATCAACATTGAGATTTAGCATAGTTAAAAATATAAAATAAAAACATTTTATATTTTACATTATATTTTTTATGACTAAATCTCAAGTGATTTTCTTGAACATCTAATTTACTAAGGCATTAACTATAATAAATATTATATTAGCGTCCTTAAGCTAAATTAACACTTTGATTAATATATTAATATATATATATATATTATATAATTATATAATCATATATATCATATATATTTATATATATTAATTATATATATATATATATATTAATATTATATAATATATATATATATTATATATACATATTTATATTAATAAATATATTACTCTGATATATATATTAATATATATATATATAATATTAGATATATATATATAATATATAATATATTATCATTATATATATATATTGTATATATATATATATATATATAAATAACAATAACAATAACAATAACAATAACAATAAAACAATAATAATAAAATAATAATAATTAAATAATAATAATAATGAATAATATAATAATAATAAAAATAATAATAATAATAATAATAATATATACCAGTAGGCTACTTTTTATAACACCTCTTGAATTTAATTTAACAATAGATCAATCTATTAATAGATCACAGAAAAAAAATTTCCGATAAGAGTTTTGACGAGATCCTGCATTACCAATTGGAATTCTAAAATTTCCCAATGGAACCCAAAGAAAACTTTTTCAATCGCAAATTTTCTGATTGTTATTTATTGTAATAAAGGTCTGCATCTCACTGGCACTGTCCTATTCTAGGATGGAAACTAGCAAACTACCCTTGATAATTAATTACTACATATGATTCCGGTCAATTTATAAGTTTTATGCTGGGTTCCGATTGGCCCTTGTGAAATTTCCTATTGAGACCATTAGGGAATTTCCGATTGGAAATTCAAATTTTCTTGTCTTAATAAACCAATGGATCTGATAGAAAATCGTATTGGTTGGTCCTTTAAGAATTTAAGCAATGGTCTCAACTCCCAGAAGAAACAATGGAAAGAGTATGAGGACCACTTAAAAAAATTCTAGGTTTAGTCTTAGAACTTACTAATTCAAAAATAGAAAATA
>JABUQX010002185.1:77500-80000 GCA_015478945.1 Trachelipus rathkii | reverse complement strand
AAAGGTTGTTAGAAATGCTTTTTTTTTTTTTTTTTTTTTTTTTACTTTCTTTAAAATTTTTTATTATTTTAGTTTATATATTTTAACTGAATTTGAACCTACGAAACTGATATGTACTAAGTTTTATTACATTTTATGCAATGTAATGAAATATCCAATTACCGTATATATTTCTTCCTCATAAACGAATTGCATTTCACTAACATCAAATGTTCTCACATTGCCAAAGAGCTCAAAGCAATAATAAGCCTAAGTTGTATGTTTACAATTTATGTTTTGAAAAGAAATTCCATTATTTTTACTCTGTTTTTATACTTACTGGTTGAACAAATGAAGGAAGGGTATCTCGATTATGATCGTCTATCATACATTTCAGACGTCTATACCCAGCACCAGAGAGAGTTGGGCCGAGGTTATTTTTAATCCAATCTCTCATGTTTTCTGCAGTCCAACCACAGTTATTCCAAGGAAAGTCCTTTTAATTGAAAAAAAGTAAAAAATATATTACGATTTAATTTCTTTAATTTACGAAAAAAAGTATTGACAATTTTCTTTGGAAATTTCCCTTAGCAAATTGAATAATAATGACGGTAAACCAATGTAATATAATTGAGAATGGGTTAATTGTTTGTTATAAATATATAACATTGTTGTAACAAATGAGAATAATGTTAGATAAAACTTGTGAAAATAAAACTTACTGGCTGGAAACCAACTAAAGGTTCATTTTCTGGAGTAAATCCCCATAGTTCAATCCCTAGATTTTCTTCGTACATTTGGAAAAACCTGTTTATAATATATATATATATATATATAATATATATATAATAATTAATATATATATATATATATATATATATATAGTATATTATATATATATATATATATAAATTATATATATATTTATATATCGTATATATATATATATATATATATAATAAAATATTTATATAAATATATATATTATATATATATATATATATATATATATATATATATATATATATATATATATATATATATATATATATATATATATATATATATTTTATATATATATTTATATATAAATAACTCTTTTTTTTATAAACGATATATACATATATATATATAATATATTATATATATATATATATATATATATATGATATATTAAATATATATATATATATATATATATATATTTTATAATATATTATATTTATATATATATATAGTTATAATTATATATTATATATATATATATATATATTAAAGTTGTAATACGTAAAGCACCCTTTTTTTTATAAAAAAAAGTTTTTAATACGGACTTTGGAAATATGTTTAGTGTAATTTGATAATATGATGTACGTGTCATGAGAGAAAGAGCTAGATTGCTTGCAGAAAGAGAACACGGTAACAAAGTTTTCAAAATCTGAGTTACTAACGGTATCTAGAGTTAGTTCTAAAATATTTCTTTTCTTTTCTGTTTTAATTTTATTCAGTAAAAAGATTTCAAGGGTTCCCATATTCTTTCCTCATTGGTTTCGTTAGGACCATTGCTTAAATTCATTAAGGACCAATGTGATTTCCCATGAGATCCATTGGTATTTTAAGATAAAAAACTTTGAACTTCAAATTTGAAATTCCCCAATGGTTCATTCACATTGGAAATTCCATAAGGCCAATCGGAACCCAACAAAAAATTAATGATATTGACAGGAAAAAATTTCTTTTAAGAAAAAGCTCATTGGATCTGTTACAAATATAAGTCAAAAAGTTTCCAATTAAAAAGTTTCCTTTGGACTTTGAGTTTCATCAGAAATTTTTAGATTTCTCAGTGGTCCTTCAGGACTCCGAGAAATTCCTATAGAACATTTTTTGCCGGGTATAATTTGCAATTGTATTTCACATTGCAATGAGGAGATAAATAGGAAATAATAATAATAATAATAATAAGAAAAATAATAATAATAATAATAATAATAATAATAATAATAATAATAATAATAATAATAATAATAATAATAATAATAATAATAATAATAATAATAATAATAATTTTTATTTTTATTTCATTTTTATTATTTTTTATTATTTTTATTTTTATTTTCATTTTTATTATATTTATTATTTTTATTTTTATTATATTATTTCTATTTTTATTATTTTCATTATTTTTATTATTATTATTATTATTATTATTATTATTATTATTATTATTATTATTATTGTTATTGTTATTGTTATTATTATTATTATTATTATTATTATTATTATTATTATTATTATTATTATTATTATTATTATTATTATTATTATTATTATTATTATTATTATTATTGTTATTATTATATTATTATTATTATTATTATTATTATTATTATTTTTATTGTTGTTGTTGTTGTTGTTGTTGTCCAAATGACAAAAAAATCAAATGTTTATATAGTGATAACCTTTCGAGTTAAGAATGATTTCATGTACTCTACATTTTGAGTTAATTGGAAGAATATTTTAGTTG
>JABUQX010002185.1:0-72500 GCA_015478945.1 Trachelipus rathkii | reverse complement strand
TTGAAATTTGAAAATTTCTACAAATAATATAATAAATAATAATATTATATATAAATTAAAATGTATAAAACTATATATATATATATATATATATAAGTAATATATATTATATATATATATATATATATAAAATAAATGGTAAAATAAATAATAATAGATAATTTTAATATAATTATTAATAAATATGTAAATAATTCAGTAAACATACTTTAATGATGCAATAATCCTATATCAGTTACGCATACCAGTGCATATGATCAAAGATATTAAAGAAAAAGAAAAAATTATTAATAATTTTATATAATACTATTTAATATATATTATTATATTATTTATAATATTATGGTCAGTGTATTGGTATGTCACTGTCAGATGGTGAGTTCTTAAAACTAATTATTAAACTGTCATTATCAAATGTATAATACGGAGTAAATCTATTTGACTATTGGATATGCACTGGTACTCATAATTGTTAGTGCTGAGTAAAATTGTAAAATTAAAAAAAAAAAAATGCAAAAATAACTATTACACCTGAACCCCAATTGGGTAAATTGAGCTTAACAAATGTTATAAAATGTAAATATTCATGATATCTGATGGAGTATCTTCGAAAGAGTGAATAAAGTTAACTAGCTAGCCAACCTAAGTTTATCCAATCTAAATATACGATATAATGAAATTGATGAGGGTAAAGGAAAAGAGAATGAGATTATTAGGGAATAATAGGAACTCTATATATTAAAGAAGACCTTTTATTGGTTTCTCGTTAAAATAAATATAGACTAATTTCATATAATTTAAATATTTTGATGTATTTATTTATTTTAACTAAAGAACTAACCCAAGGGTAAATCGCAAAGATTGGCAGGAGTCGGGGTCCTCATCGAGGCCTTTATATACCGATGAGAATTTCAAACGGGAGATATGGGAATTATTTTTTCACACTCCACATACTCTGGAAGGAGTGGTCTCCGGAACCACAACCTGCTCTTATATGGATATTATGGAGTAGTACGCAGAGGGTCCTACAGTCTACACTTTCCCCATAATCGGGGTATAGAGAAAAGCATCCCCACATAGTGATTATCCACTAAAAGTCAAGGCATTCACAAGACACAACTCTTACGTAGTATTGGCCGAGATAAAAATGTAGACAAAATTATTAAAGAAATTCTATTTATTTTAACGAAAACACCAATAAAAGGTCTCTAAATTATTTTAATGGCCTTTTCTATTATTATTACCACTATTATTTATATTAATCTTATTATTAAATTAATAATCAATTAAATTTTTATTTTCTATATTTTTTATTATATATTTTATTAAATTTTTCTCTATGTTTGAGATTTTTATTTTTCTATAAGGTCAAAGTGGGTTGCTTTAATTTTTCGATGTCCTATGATTATGTTTTTACGCATCAATTTTTTTATTTTTTTTTTTTATCATTTTTCAGCACAATATAAATTTGATATCTCACAAATATTTCACAGCACAATTGAATATTCATTTGATTTATACTGTAAAGCATTTAATAGTAATTTTTTAAGATACATATGACAGTGACAATCCACGACTTGGCCTAATTATATTATAAATTAATCTTATAATTATTGAATAATATTATAATATTTGGATTTTATTATATATAGGTTTATTTAGTATATAGTATTAATATTTTATTTTTGGGTATGTTATTAAATTTATATAAATTTAATTAAATTATATATAATAATTTATTAATTTAATTATATTTAAATTATTATATATAATATTATTATTATTATATAATTAATTATTTATAATATTTATATAATATATTTATATGTAAATATATATATATTTAATATTATTATTTAATTATTTAATTATATAATTATATATTAATTAATATTATTAAAATTATTATTATATAATATATAATTTATTTAATTTGTTATGTATGATTTGGGGTTGGGAGTAGGTTGGTACCCCAAATATATAAACAGAAAAACATATAATATATAAAATAATAATTATCAATTTTATATAGTTAGATATAACTCATTTCGATATAATAAGAATGATTCCATGTTAATACTATTATAACAATTTATTGAGTATTAAATTTGAATTTTTAAAATTATTAGTCTTGCCGAAAGAAATATTAGTTAAATTTGCAGAATAAAGCATTGAGGAGAAGAGGTAAGATGTAGTGAGGAGACCGCAGAAGGAGGTATGGAAAGGAGAACGCATTTGAGGCACAGGAGAGAGAGAGAGAGAGAGAGAGGAAGCATTGAAGACTTCGTTATATATATAGTAAAGAAGTTCTCCCCTGTATTATATTACTAATTATAAATATAATCATTACTCAATTGTTTTCTTATCTACTAAAGTAGGCAGTATTGAAAGGGAAGGTAAACCAAGGGATAATCACAATAAGGATATAAGGTACTATATATACTAATATGATAGCTTTGTCTTGTATATGCATGTCACTATTTTTATTAATACTGGAAAGGCAAAAAAATAATAATAAAATAATAATTTAATAAAATGATTACACCATAATTATAGATACAGCAATAAAGAGTAATAATACATTCGTTTTACTTAAAATTATAGTATATTATCACTACATATTAGTATATATATAAATAAATTTATGTCTGAGTAAATTCACTATATACGTTATTTTTACAGGCAGTAATAAGATTAGGACATAGTTTTTATTATTGACATAAAAAAAATAATAATTTAGATTACATAAAATCAGTATTTAATATTTCAGAAAAAATATCTAGAGAGTCAAAATATTCTAAAATATATTGGAAGAAGCAGTTTCACATTAAAAAATGAAAATAATGTGAGATCTCAAGCGACATTTCATAACAGACAAGCTTCTTTTATGGACCACAGTAAGAAAATATATTTATATAGATAAAAAAAAACTTAACATCAAATTATGAATTCGTTTTTAGTAGTTTATATACTTTCAGAACATCTTATCTCAGGAACTTTATCTATAAATTCTAAGAAAAGCTAATTTATAATATTAATTCTAAACAATTATCCAGTTCCTTTACAAACTTTCGCTATTTAACACGCTGTAAACAACTTTATGAAAAAACGCACAACAAATTTTTGCAAGAGGAGATTCTGTTTTAAGTACTGTGTAACTGATTAAAACAGGAATACGAAATAATGAATTTTATATCTGTGAATAAATTTACGCATGCATTAGAGATTAACACAGGAAAACACACAAATTAATATCAGATCACTTATCTTGACCGCCTGGTAAGCACATAAGAATATAATTAGGAAAATAGTAAATTTATTAGCTACAATGTAGCTAACAATAGTTTTTTTTAAAAAACGGTTTTTCATGCTATAAAGTTAGATTTCCTGAATGGCTATTACACTTGTTTTTGATTAATATTCAATTAATATAAATTTGCTCAGATTTATATAAGGTTCGAAAGAGTCTATTTCGTGAGCTTTTACAGACACTTTTCCAATAAAAAGTTCAAATATTACTAGGAAGGATTGTATGCGGAATACGATAAACTATATGTGATTAATTTATAGACGTTAATTTAATTTTCAATATAATGTATTAATAATTTTAATTATTTTTTATAACAAATTAATAAAATATAATTTTTTCTTTTTCCGAGGCATTATAATATATATATATATATATATTAATTAAATATTATAATAATATATATTATATTATTATACTATTTAATATATATACTAATTATATTATAATATAATATATAATAATTATTATTAATATTTATATTATATATATATATATAAATATATATAATAATTATATAATATAAATGTATATTATAATATATATTATAAGATTATGATAGAATAAACAATATACGTTGAGGCAAAAATGTTCCACTAAATCTAAATGTTTAGGGATATAAATATAATATTATATATATTATATTATTATAAATATTTTGTAAAAGTTATAATAAATGCTTATATAATAATTATATTGATCCGGGGTAAATTTTTATTTTAATATTACCTATTATTATTTTATACAAATTATATATATATCTCCTATTGTATTTCAAACTTTATATAACATATTATTTTGAATAATTTATTATATATAAAACTAAATTATAAATTATACACAAGTTTATAATTTAGTAGGATTATTAATAGTTAATTTTATTTAATATCCTCTATACATTACCATCTCTACTATGCTTACTCAATCGGACTATATAATGGACAGAATACTTATTATCCAGGGAGAAGTCACGAAAGATAAATAGTTCAGTTGGCCATGGTCAGATGTATTAGTATTGGCGACATAAAGGAATTTATATATTATATAATCGGCGGAGAATATCTGACTCTGATTCACATTCACCTGCTCTTTGAAGGGAAGTTAACCCTAAGTTAACAGATATAATTCTTTTGGCCATATACTAACCTTTTATAAGAATCTGATTCTCTTTGTGGTAGGGATTAAGTTGACTTATAAAGGTCGATTTTCTGAGCACTTTATTCACTTGGTTGACAATGCCAATACACTTATGGAGGCATGTTCTACGAAACACTGCCAGGGTGGCAGGAGGCTATGATATCTCAGAAAACGCGATAAACTTAAATCCATCTCATTAATTTATTAATAATTCTCTTAATTATTGTTTTAATGCAGTTAAAGTAGTATAATAATATTTGTTTTTCTTCTAATATAATTTCCGGAAGCATTTAGAGAATATATAAGTCAATACTGATATATAAAACACATAAATTATATGGAACTATACAGTGAATTTATTATGAATAAACATAAAAGAATATAAAAGAAATATAAAAGTATATATAATATATATATATTAATAGGAACATATAGTAAGAAAAAGACCTAACATAGCAAATTATAAACTTTTATCCCATTTATAATTATAATGTTCACATATATATATACAAGTTTTATCTCACATAAAACAATAAATATACAGTCAAACAATACACACACTTACACACACACTAAGACAGACACACACATCCATCATAACAACCACATACACACTCAACACACATATATTAATATAATATATAGGTGATTTCTAAAGCTAAATCTCAATATTTCTGATCGACTATAATTATTATATATTAACAAGCTCTGACAGCTTTGATCTTATACCTTGTTTTAAAGAAGTTTATAAACTGGGAGAACTGATTTTAACAATGTAATATATTTTGTCATTAACAATTTTGAAATACAAGAACATTCTTTGGTAGTTTTGCATTTCAACATTCTGAGACATATTCCAACCAACCAACCCATATGTGAATATTGTCTTAATTTGAATTTAATATTCTAAAGCATAGTTCTATAGAATAATATATTAACTCCAGTAAAAGAATATCTACCGGGATTGTGTGTAAGAACATTGATTAGATACTAAGTTATGAAACTGCTTGAAAAGCAATAATCATGTGCGTATGTGGGGTATGAGTTTCTCTAACGAATCCAAACAAAACTTATACACCTTAACTATAAACCTATTTACACCTAACCTAATCTAAAGCCTGCGCGGAGGGCTGTACAGGAAAATTTTTTTGATGCTTAGTGTGGTCGATATACCTTTTATTTTCCTGTCCACTTTAGATAAATAAGATCCATTTGTTTAATGTTCTGTACAAATTTGGGCTAAGTCCTCACCATATACTATATATATTATTTATTAATAATAATATATATATTAATCTATATATAGTAATATATATTATATATATATATATATATATTATATATTATAGTATATTAATAATAAATTATATTAATAATATAATATATATATATATATATTATAATATATAATAATATTAATAGATTATACCTATATATATATATATAATAATATAATTATATTATATATTAATATATATATAATTATTATATAATAATATATATATATTATAATATATAATATAATATATATTAATATATATATTTTATATAAATATATATATATATAATATAATATATATATATATATTATAACAGTTACACAAATGTTCCCACATTTAACTGCGTGTGAGTTGATTAGTCGCGTTAGAGCTTTAACGAGATCACTTCCTACACAAGTCTATATATGTTATATTTTACAATATTTCCTCTTCTCACTACATTACCCACATATCCATCTAGTTTTATCTAAATATGGCAATTATTGAGTTTAATATATGTATAAACTAACCAATTTCTGAATTTACATTATTTACCTCTACATCCAATACTAATGAATCTAAACTCTTCTAGAAATTCATTCCTTTATCAAGTTAAGTTAATTCTGTATAATATTAGATAAAATAATAATAGTGCTCAATGTTCAATAATAATAATTCTCCAGCTTTTGTTTCAATTATATACATTATCTAAATTCTTGTCAATAAATTTTTCGGGTTGCCACCACCACCTCTATCCTTCAAATTGTTGGCACTTTGCTTCTGCTAATGGTCGGACATGATGTCGTACTACTTCCATATTTCTTGGAATTATTATCTACGTACGGTGGTAATGTTCGGTGTCAATAGGTAAGTAACTTTCTATATGAGGTTGTTCACACAGCCCATTACCTGTGTCTGGCTCCGAGAGAGGAACACATAGTAAAATAGATGGTGGTTGCGAGGGGCTGCGTAAATTTCTATATGTTTAAACAGTTATCTATTCGTCATTCGGGCAACATACAATACAAGGCTTGAAAAACCCGTTAAGTACCTTTTCCGCGGTTCAAGATATATCCACTTCATATCCTTAATTAATCAGAACAGTTCTCTTAATTTAGTTAGGGATTTAAGAGCTATTTAAATTCAATTATTATTTTTCCATCAGAAAATCATAAGTGAGCAAATTTCATTCGTTATAATAAGTCACCTTCTATTTTAATTCTTTATTATTTAATGTATATTAAAGTAAGTAAGAGATTGACGTACCAGAATTTATTTTTATAAAAATACAGGCTCGTTTACCAAAAAAAAAAAAATTATAAATATAAAAAAATAAATAAACACAAATTATAAAAAAGTAAAAATGTCAAATTTTATAAAATATTTACATGTATATAAATTATAAAAGATATCGTAATTTATGAATTGAATTATTGAACTTGTAGAGGAATATCATAATATCATTACTTCAGTCCTTACTATGAGAATCACATTTTTGTGACAATATTATCCAAAAATCAACTTTATGAGAGCAGTCGAATTCTGAAATGGACACGTGCATTGTAAAACAAACACCAAGTAAAATGATTTAAATAGCCAAAAAAGTCTTGCGCTTTTTGAAAGCAATTTAGATGAGGCCTTTATATTTAAATATGATAATTATATCTATTAAAATTATTGTTGTACAACAAATTTAGGAATGACCTGCTTGTGCCTTCCTATAATGGGAATGCGCGTTACCTTTTTTGAACCTTTTTATATGAGAATCTTTTAATCTTCTTTTGCTAGATCGCTCTCTCGTAGAATAGCAACTCAACTACGATTATTTTTAGATGCGTAAATAAACTTGCAAAGGGAGCACCTAGAAGAATCACTCGGCACTAATCTTAAAATGATCGAGAGATGGAAATATAAGAATAATATAATAATAGATGCCGATATTTAAATATAATATTTGCAATTGGGTCAGTCGCCTGATCGATAAATATATGCTTTTTGAAAAGAAAATAGATAAACGAGTATTGGCTTGAGTTATCGATATTGAATTCGTATATAATTTTATTATCTTTATATCCTACCTTATTATATATACGATCACATTATTTACTTATTTAGAGCATAAATTATAATTATTAATATTATTATAAATTTTCGGCATTTATTATTTGCAACGCATTGGTTTTTACATCTCGCTGATTCTACGAAATCGCTTGATTATATATGCATATTATTAACAGATATATATTATATATTTAATTGGATTATGTAAATTAATATTGTATAAAATGATTTGTATTATATTTATAAAATATAAATTATAATTTATATATATAATTATATATTAATTATATTAATATTGTATATATTTAAAAATATTAATTAATAATTATATATAAATATATATATTAGCTCACCCAAGATTAGGAACGACTGACAACATTAGTTAAATAAACAATGAGATATGAAGCTACATAAAGTACTAATTAATTGAGTTTCTTTGTCGCTCTCTCAGAAAAAATTTTTCATTTTTCTGACACAAATAATAATTATAAACATACAAGCGAGAATACCTTCATATTACAATTGGTGATAACGGATGTAAGCCGAAACAAATATGTGAATAAAATATCCTTTATGCGCCAACTGCATAATATTTCGCATTGATTTATATGACAATATTTATCTTGCATTCTAATAATGAAAAACAATTAGAGCAGCATTGTTAATAGGTATTTTTAACTAAGTAATTACGTAGTTTACATACATCAACTTATCAGTTTAATACTTAAATCATATATATAATGAATATATATTAAATATATATAATATATATTTATGTTTAATTATATAAGTATTATATTAATATATATAATAAATATTATATATATTCTTATATATATTAATTAACTATATATTATATATATATTATATCATATATATAATATATATTATATTAATATATATTATATTAATATATGTATATTAGATATATATTAATATATTATAGTTAATATATATATTAAAATAATATATAATATATTATATATATATATATATATATATATAAATATATAAATATAGTTACAGGCTTATATAATATAATAATTATATCCGTAATCTCAAATCCGTTTTCCGTATCGTTATATCCATATTATGTATCCATTATATATATATATATATATATTATAGTAATATATTAATAATATATAGTATATATATATATAATATGATAGTATAATATATATAATATAATTTTAATATATATATATATATATACATATAAATTATATTATATGATAATAATATATAATATAATAATCATAATTATAATTATATATATAATTAATTAAAAGTAATATTATTTTTCATATATATTATAATATATTAATTATATATAATTATATATATAATAATATATATAGTATTATATTATATATATATTATATTTAATATATAATATATATTAGGTTATTGAGGAGTATAATAAAAGGCAGGTAAGGTATAGTAGGATATTATTTAGTCAATATTTTGAGGGGTAATATAAAAGTTAGTTACTTATTTAAAGGAAGCTGTTTGAAAAATTGCTTCACATTGGCCGGGGGAGGGAGAGATTCATAACTTGCCACCCCTTTACTAAATACTTTGGCTGAAAAAAAATTATGAAAATCTCATTATAACCTACCTGTTAGCGGTCGCAGAATCGACGTTTTTAAACGCCCGGTTTAATATTAAGTTGCCTCAGAATCACCTCTCCGAATATCTCGAAACACCAAATTCCAATTCATTGAGATAAGGTAGTAAAAAAAATAAGAAAAGTAAAAATAAAAAAACATATTATCATCATTAACATAAGCCATTAAAAACCATAAATTAATTATAGCGTAGCTTCTTTATTTGTAATTCTAAATGTTTAGTTATGATATAATTCTCTTATTTTCCTCTCATAGGTGCGCTGTCACAATGATATCTATGTTGTTGAAATGATTTTAGTATCAGTTGCGCCCATTGTCTCTCTAGACAATTATATCTTCCAGAGCTAGAGTTACCTCCATCAAGTTATTACGTAGGTAGCTATTTTGGTCTGGAGACGAGCCATAATGCATTTGATAAATCAATCCAGGGAAAGCGTAACCATCGTTGATAGTTCATCGGGCCTGTGTATTCTTGATCCACGACACAACACATCAAAAAATAAATTGCAGAAACATAAAGAAATATACAGGCGAATGTATGATGAATGTAACTCTTTGCGACAACCCGTAGCATAAAATTTTTCTGAGATCCCTATGATTCTTACCTTTTAAGAGTAAGATGACCTCTGTTTAAGGGGAAAGTACCTGAAGTGTTTGAATATTAAGTAAATGTGTGTTGGCATGTGTTGGACCAATAGTAATGGATAAAAGAAGCAATATTCAAGGACAGGAAGATGCAAACGTCTGGAACGAGTTCCGCCGCGGCATTGGATTTACAAACAATTACTGTATCAACTTTGTGTGGAAATTCCAATGAAAAAGGAAATGACATTGTATTGGGATCAGCATTGTTGCAAATTTTTTTTGCTTCTATCCAAACTGATACCATATTGGTAGGCGGAGATGAAACAATGCGGATGTTTACTCGCTCATGGCAATCGAATCAACTCTACAATTGTCAGATATTGGTATTGCATTAGAGTTTTTCGATCTTTTAAAAATTATGACTGTATGACGAGAATGAATTTCGTGACGTGGATATCCTCTATAAAGGTATAATGAAAACCATTTGCCCGCAAATTATTGGACGATTGATATTTTTGTTTCTATTTGGAGAGAATAATAGGTTTTAAGCTTCCGGACGATATATGCGTTTGGTCAACGGAGTACAGCCAGCGATCATTTTGGCAAGATAGGAGGCAATGGGTTTCAAAAAAGAAACTGCTTGTTGGGAGGGGGAAAATATGAAAAAACAATACGTAATTATATTTCACACATGTGCTATATTATGCCCACAGAACGTGACTGCTTAATTTGGTCACATTATGACCTAGTTAACATGTATTGCCGAGAAAATCATTGATAATACCTAGAAAATAGCTATTCTGTGCCACCATAATATAAGACAACACCCATCTTTAATCTAGGAGACTAGAATTCTGCGGATATAAACGCATAATAGAACGCATAAATACATTCCCCACTCTGTCGGATAACTTTGTGAAATCCGTTGGAAATAAAACAATATAAGTATGATAATTATGTTAATAAGGAATGTACTATTCTTCTCAGTACCAAAAATGATATAAAACTTAGGTGAAGGTAACAAATTCAAAACAAGAATCAAACTAGCTTTTTCTGATTTTTTCATGTGTCGAGACACAGACCCAGGATTTTTCATTCATTACACCTACTTGTGTGGCCGTAAATATGGGATCCAGATATGGAATATTAACCTCTGCTTAATTAAGTTGGTTGATCAGATGGTTACCATTATTCAAACAAAATCATTTTCACCACACCTTACGATGCAAGGGTTTCACTTATACAGCTCATTTTGAAAAGGTAATGTCTAAATGAAAACACAATAGCAAAACATCTGACATAAATTACAACACACTATCTAACGCCTAGATTTCAGCCATACTGGATATACTAACGCCACTAAATGTTATAAAATCTCTAGCATCGGAGGTTCTTAGTACGAACTGTTGCACCACCCTAGAATAATGTACCCCACATTCTTCAACAGCATAAATGTCAATCTATTTTTTCCTTTTTTTGGTTCTTATTGTCTGCGGCTAGAGTTACTTTGTCTGCCTCAGAATATTAGGACAGGCGGGCGTTTCTTATAGGGTTAGTGAGACATTTAATGGGGTTGCTTTTGACGGGAATCACTTCAATAACCTTTTTAAAGACTAGATTTTCAGAAAACTACGTGCCAGCGACTAAGCCAAATCTTTTTTCATTGCATTCCGCTATTACTTTATGTTTACGAGCGGCATGCAGGCTGTGACCTCCGTAGAATGACAGTTTGCGTAGTAGAAAAGTAAGTCAATGTTATATTATCATGCAGCTCTACTGATAATGTAGTTCATGGCTTTATAAAAATTTCATAAGAGCACAAATCTGCACTTACATAGTATAATTCCCAGGTTGGGGTGGCTGGAGTAATAGAAAAAATTGGCGAATACGCAACAAAAAGTTGTGATAAGAGCTCTGGAGTAGGAGCGTTTGCATGCATTAAGCATTAGAAAAATGAAGACTCGATTTTTCCTCTACTCCTTTTTCTCTCACAACCTCCCAAAAACACTGTTCTATTTTATATTTCTTGCAAGGGTGCTGTGGTTTACAAGTGTCAAATGTAAGTATAACCTATTGAATATTAAGGTATCTCTCATTTACAAGTCACTCTGGCGAAGAGTTGGAGGAAACTTGGTCTTAAGAATAAACAATGAACAACCAGACAGGCTTAAAATCGCCGGATTGCCTATGTAGGGTCATGACGTATATTCTTCAAGCATCAATTTGCAAAAATTTAGTAAGGGGTCCTTGAAGTTAATTAATGACACGATCTGGAAACATTAAATGTAGATTGCGAAAGGGTCGCTGAAAAAGGGGAGATCACAAGGCGTCCATGTCCTAAAAATTAAATAAAAAAATATGATGTGAAGGGATTATTACTGAAAAATCAGGACTCAGTACTGGCCAACCACCATAAATATTACTTTACATTTCTCACATAATAGGTATATTTTTATTTTTACTCACCACTTCATGACACAAAATTTTTCAATTACAACTGTTGTAGACTTGTTTATTTTGTTTATTTTATAACCGAAGTATGATAAGTAACTTTTTATCCTGTGATATAACCCAGTAAGTCAAATCTTGCGTACACAACCACACACACACATTATTTATATGGTGGTATATTCTAATAGGATTTTCTTAAATATGAAGGTATATATTATATACATTACTATTGGTATGATAATATATTATAATATATAATATTATTTATTATATATTAATATTAATAATATATATATATATATATATTATATATTATTATATATATATATATAATTAAATATATATAAATAATATTAATATATAATAATATATATATTATATATATATTAATTATATTAATAGTATAATATTATAGTTATAATATATATATATATATATCACTAATCAATCTATCCATTTAATGCTCACACCCTCTATCCCTATAATTGAATCCTTGGCCATACGACCCATGTATATATTACTACACTCAAGAGAGATGAAAAATGAGCTTTAAATTTATAATATTAATGAAGGCAGAACTGTAAGTCAGTAAAGAAAAAGTTAGGTAGATAAATGTGAAAAATTAGGAGTCTTCAACTAATCTTTTCATGTAAGGTCTCCAATCAAAATTTCAAAGTCCCAACTCTAGGAAGGAGGGAAAGAACTTGAGAAGTTGTGTAATAATACACCGAAGCGTTGATCGTTAAAGAAGATGTCCTGTGGAGGAAAACTGGGGGACTTTTTTTTGTACAGATTCCATTGTGTCGACGAAGTGAATAAATAAATAAGTACAGAACGGGTGGGCATGCGTTTTCCACTAGAACAGAGGGAATAATACAATATATCATTAGAACATGCCCGCACATTTTTTTGCTATTAAAAAATAAAAACTCGAAATAATTGAAGTATATTATATGAAAGCAATAGAGGACCATTCGTATACTAAAATGCATTTCTTTATATTAAGTACAAAATAAATATTGATTCAAACAACTTTTATCAAATTAAATTTATAAAAATTGGATGGATAGTTGTTCCCTTTCAATGATGGACGACTTCTGGAGAGTCTGGATCTTAATAGAAAAAATATATTTATCCTATTAAATATTGTAGCAAATGAAGAAGAAATAATAATATATTTTAAGAAAGTTTCAAACTGGGTGGCAGAAACGTAAACTTTTCATATTAGTAATTTTTGTTAACGAAGCACTGACTCGCCTAAGTACTTAACTAATCATATTTTTATTAATACAATTGAATAATATATTAAGTAAAATTAAGTATTAAATTATTTAAAGTTAAATTACATATTTAAAAGCAAACAATCGTAATGTAAATCACGCCAGTAAGAATTGATGTAGATCACCAGTCCGTCTCCCTCGGGTACTTTCGGTATGATATTATTTAACATGTATAAACTCAAACTCACAGGAGTTCCTGTTCCGCGTATTAGATATTTCTGCAATGATTATCTTCGTCCACACTGACACCTGTAACACACGTCAACACAAGTAAGCTATACGCGCAATATAACAAGGATCAGGCTAGTCTCTGGTTGAAGACTGCAAGTCCTAATAATATAAGTTACTCGCAGAAATAATAAATAAATATATAATATAATATTATTTCATGAATAATATTAGTAAGGAAAATAAAACTATTTGTAATAGAAAACTATTTGTATAAATTATTCTTATCCATTTTTATTCCCATTACGTAACTCAAGTTACGTTATTAACTTACCTACTTTTAAAATTATAATTATATTTTATATTATATATATTATTAATATAAATATTATAATTAAATACTATATATTAATATTTATATATATAAAATTATATTAATATTAATTATATATTATTATATATATATTAATTATTAATAATATAATATTATATATATATATAAATATATATAATATATCGTATATATAGTAATATTATAATATTAATATATATATTATATATAGTAATTATATTATATATATAAATATATATACTATAAAAATATATTTATATGAACATATATATATATAGTATTAAGTTATAATATATATATAATAAAGCCATACATATTCAATCTATATGACTAAGTATTAATAGCACCTAAAATAAGACTAAACTTAACTAATGTGGATAATGCTCGGCTAAGTCATATATCTAATTTCACTGTATTCATTTATAAGCAACGAATTGTTTTAAATAAATGATAATCATTAGGTTCGTTATATTATTATTATTCTTGAGATTGAAAACTATTAGACGAGTTATCGCAATTTTACATAGAGTTAGATATAATCTAATTGCTAACATTAAACAGTCAGCAGGTAGAAAGCAATTTTTACTCTCATGTCCAAGAATTTTATTGGGAAAATCGTCATTATTTTTTAATCCATTATAATATGAATTATTAATAACTACTTAGAATATAAATACTAAACGTAGTAAATATTAAGTTGAATACTATCAGAAGACCAATTTTGGTACATATGTGTAGTAATGTTTGCCTAATTAGGTCCTGATACCTTAAAATATGTAAAATAATAATAAATAATACTAATTACCTCATCTACCTAATTTTTCGGTTCTACGAGATAGTAACGAAAAAAATTAAAAACCACCAAATTTTTTCTATCTTCGCGTTATAATTTAATTATCACAGAGACAATAATTGGGGAGGATCATAGAACGAGGAAACTTAGTATACATCTTTCATAAAAAAGAGTATCATCACTTCAGGGTGTCGGGAGGGATAGCCCATATAAGATTTTATTTTTATTTATACGGTCTAGAAAGAATTTTTTTTTATTTTTTTGAATAAAAGAAAAAAGGTTATTCGCGAATATTAAGAAAATATATTGAAATGAATCAGATTAGTAATATGATCTAGCTCTAAGAAAATATATCGCGTCACTAAAAAATATATCGCATGGATATTATATTATTATATATCGAGCAATAAAAATATCGTATATTTCGGAAATATATTCGATAATTCTTTTGGCACATCCCACAAAAGGCACACTAACAATTAATTCTCTTAATGAGGGGTGTTTCGTACACACCCAGTACTCAATATAATATCCTAATTAACCGACCGTACGTTTGAGAGTGCTTAAGAAAAATAATAAATAAAGTTAAACAGTAAATGAAAAATAAGCTATATCTAAATAATTTGCGCTTATATAAATATAAAAAAAAGCACAGTATGACAAGTAAATTTTAAAATTTTAAATAAAATGAAATTGTTAGAGTTACAGTTTATTGTATGTTGATCAGTTTATATTTATAACACGAGGTTTGGAATTATGGATTAGGTCAACTTTGAATGCATCACATATAATAGGCAAAAAGATTTTATTATAATAGTAGATTATTAAAATATAATAAATTATTAATATAATAAACTATATAAGAGTTGGCATACATCACATGACGGCAATTCAGCCGGTTGGCTTAGGACCGTAAATTCGTTGGTTTCCCGTTTGTCAAAATTTTGTTGTCTTGCTTATACGAAACTATTAATGCTCAGGTAAACTCGAGTTCACAGCGGAAATTTAGCAAATTTGCTCTCACTCGCACAGATTGCCTCTCCTCACCGCGGTACGAATTTCCCGATATGCTTATGGAATGCGGCATTGAAACACAGTCGATTTAAGCTTCATAAAAAATTGTTAATACTTATTTGACAAATAATAAATAAACAAAAAAAAAAAAAAAAAAAAATTACCTTTACCCAATTTTAAAATAGCTATAGGGCAAAAAAAGGAAGTATACACAGTTTCTATTTGTTTCGTATGGGGGAAGATGCCACGGTTAAGAGTTTTAGAAATAAACACCGCACAATTTAATAAAAAAATAAACAAATGGTTAGTATGTGGAGGACAGAAATTTGTTTATAAAGAATAGCTGATCAATCTATTTGTTGATGGATGTTTAATAAATCAGTAAAAAATTTAGAAAATTTTTAAAAAGAATTTGGTAAAATATATTTAGCATTATTTTATAATATAATATAACAATGGGAAAAATTTAAACCATTAAAATATCTAGTTAAAATATCTAGGACTTTTATTTTATTTTTGGGTTTCCCGTTCTCCCATCTTGTCTGTCTTTAGCTTACTATCTATTTATGATTATAATAAAAGCAATTAATAGAGAAGTTGTCTTTTAAAGGTACTCGGATAAGCCTCAGCTTAAATGTGGTGAGAAAATAAGCTATTATCTATTTTACTATTGTATTTATTAAAAACTAAGAGGGAAATTCCACTTATACGTTTTGGTGAGCATTCATATTGCGTGTGATTATATAGGGCGCCACCGCTAAGCTCGATTGGGCGAGGAAGGAGCGAATCGGGCTATGTACCTCGTCGAGCAGGTGGCCTTTCCGGAAACTACGGGGTCAGGATTTATTCCCTTTCTTACGACGCTTACGTCCACCGCCGTACTAAATGCAAAAACGATAAACGGTTTCAAATTCGGAGGAGATGGGAATCGACCTCACACGGGACAATAAATGCCCTCTGCCCCGGCTCTTGTTGGGGGTATGTTGGGTTCGCGAAAAAGGGGTTCCTTTCCGCCCCTCCCTACGGGGTATGGGGAAAACATACCCCCCCTCTGTCCCCCCGTCGGCTCGAGTCCCCCTAGTGTCTATTAAAGCCAAAAAATTTAAGTGAAGTCTAACTTTTATTGTAACGAGAGAGCAAGACCAAATTAATAGGTTCCTCTAAATAGGCCTTCTAATCAAATTAATAAAAATATACAATTATGTTTTTTTTTTTATTTTTTTTGTATTTTTTTAATCATTTTCCTAGTGAAAGTTTTAAGAAAAAGGATCCAAAATATGTATCTTTCGCTGTATCTATTGTAAGTTTTTTTTTTGAGATAATTTTTTTTTATACAATTTTCTCAGCACTAAAATTGGCCCAGATTCAAGCAAAATGTATCTTTTACTGTAGCTAATAGTTTTAAGATACTATACGGACAATGCCAAACAGGACGCCTGGCCTATTAGTATATAATAATATATAATATATATATATATATATATATATATATGTATATATATAATATATATATAATATATAATATATATATATTAAATATATTATATAATATATATTATATATATTAGATATATATATATAATATATATAATTATAATAATATGATATATTATATATTTATTAATGAATTATATATAAATAGTATATATATAATATATCTATATATTAGTAAATATATATATAATTTATAGTATATATAAGAGAGAGAGAGAGAGAGAGAAGAGAGAGAGAGAGAAGAGAGGAGGAGAGAGGAGAGAGAGAGGGAGGAAGAGAGAAGGACTTCGTTATAATTATATATATATATATAATATATATATAAATAATAATATATATATTAATATATTTATATATATTATATATTAATATTATATAATATTATATATATATATATATATATGATAATAAATTATATATTATATATTATATTATATTAAAGTATATAAGTAGTATAATATATATATATAGTATATATACTATATATATACAATTTATTCAAAAATTTCAAAATTGTTAAAACAAATATAACAGTTTCCATTAAAAAATGAAAATTGGCATAACCTACAAAACAGCCGCTTCTCTTTGAAAAACCAGTTAAGAAAATAATTAAATAATAATCAAAAATAAACTCAATTTTGAAAATTCGTTTTAAATTATTAAAATTTAATTATTCTAATTATTAAATATATTTATTATATCTAAAAGAATTTAAATTATTATCAGAACTACTTTTAATTAACACTAGTAAAAACTTATTGAAAAAGCGCAACAAATTTTGACATGAAGCGATTTTAGGACGAACTGATAAAAAAACCGAATGACGGTTTTTATATTTGAAAAATAGATGCCAAGATATTCACAGGAAAACAACACATTTTCAATCCTTCTTGGCCCTGCACATTATAGAAGTATATTAGGGAAAAATAGTAAAATGTAAGTAAATAGTAAATGTAGTTTTTTTAAAAAAAACGGTAAATTTCATATCGGGTTAGTCCTGAAATGGCTAATTAATTTTTATTTTTTCAATTTAATTTTTTGCCATGAAGCAGAGAAAGAAGTTTCGGCTGGCCAGAAAAGGTCATTGCTAAGGCGTAAACTATGTGATATTTAAGAGACGTAGTATTTTCAAATAAGTATAATACTTTTAATTATATTAAACAGATTAATAAAAAGTTTTTTTCTTTTTTCGGCATTAATATATATATATAATTATATAATAATATATAGTTATATATATATATATATAAATATATTTATATATAATTATATTATTATTATATAGTTATTTATATATATATAATATATATATAATAATATTATATATAAAATAGGAAAAATATTTTGGCTCTATATTTTCTTTTATATACAGATAATTATGTCGACAAAATATATATATATTATATATAATAATTAATATATATACTATGATATATATATTATATATTATAATTATATATAATATAAATAATATCTAGTCAATTGCCATGGTCAGTTTCAGATCGACTATATTTATATGAATTAAACACTTCTGACTCGATCCAGCATCTGTTATGAAGAAGTTACCTAAGAATAATCAAATATAAGAACGTTGCTTGGTAAATTTGGCTTATCACAATTCTGAGCCAATTCCTCAAACCAAACCTTATGGAGAATTTTCAGAAACTGCCAGCGTAAGAATATATTGAAACGTTTATTATCATTATTTATTAATAATTTTAATTATTTTAAATAAGATTAAGTATAGATCTAGTGTTTTTATTTTCTTTTTCGAAATAATTCAGTTAATATGTGTCAATAGGAAAATAGGATTCTATTATATTAGATATGATACATTTGAAATGATATAAATTGAATATGATATAATATGATAAGATATTAAATAAAAAGTAATATAAGTAGTATATATATAATAGTATAGTGGTATTTTGCCATGGTAATTCAGATCGAATAATTTATAATTAAACAAGCTCTGGCACTGATTCCAACACCTTGTTTTAAATAAAGAAGTTGACCAGAATATGATGCGATTGTGCAAGGTGTTTTAATAACATCTTTTGGAGTTTTCTTATAGATTTATCTCAATTTTCGTCCTGCTGAATGTTGGAAATATGCTTTATTCCAGAAATATAACATATTCCAGAAATATGAGAAAATATCCCTGGGATGTGTGGTAGAACATTTAGAAACTAGTATGGAACGTGCCGAAGCATATTGTGCTATGGTGGATAAGAGTTTCTTTCTCTAACGAATCCACAAAAACTTAAACCTAACCTAACCTAACCATACTATTTTAAACGCATGCGGTAGCCTGTCAATTTTTTTTGATGCGTGTCCGACGCCCTTTTCCTGTCCCACACATTTTAATATGAGTATTGAGAACTTTAGCATTCGAATTACGAGACATAGACTCGGTCGAACGATCTGTTGCCAAGAGCGTGATAAATTCACAATATGAGATCCGACTTCTTAAAACTCTGGAACTGACCTAGCAAATACAACTATTATTTTTTATCGATTAAGTAGTACGGTCTACTATTTCACTCTTTATTATGAGGAGAGTGTGAGCTATGTAGAAAATCGATAAAAGATGTTTAATAATTTATCACGTGAATATTTTGATATATTAATAAAGCGTAGTCAAGATATATATATGAAAATATATGAAATAAATAATTATTAAAAAATCAATATTTTAATTAAAATAAAAAAAAAACAACTTTTCAGGTTTTTTAGTCTCAAAAAATATATATATACTTGTATATGCTTTGAGGTAGCTAAACCAACTTAACTCCCCTCTTACAGAGATAGCGGGCGATCCAAGAGATTATTGGTGGCACCATCAACATATCATATTTATAATTTCCAGATTACCTAGTGGACCCAGAGAATCCGTATAGAAACCTATTGATTAATAATTATATAATATATAATATTATGCGGATTACGTCTGATATCCATCTAATTCCAATGAGCAGTTATATTATTTAGTAATAGTTATGAGATTGATCTGGTGAGTCGGCATTTGTCAGGAGAGGGAAAACCTTTGAACGAAAATATTCACGGAGTATGAGGTGCGTTAACTGAATTTGTTAAATTTATTATTACCCTAGAAGGGAGAGATATAGGTGCCTATACGAGCGGAGACAGAGGATAGAGGCAGTTACTCACAGTGGTCTGGCTATGGCGAATTTACCGCAAAGTTTGTTCTGTAATGGGATATGGGGTGGGGTGGTAAAGTAACGGTGCTGGGTACGCCCTATATAAGGTAGCTTTCGGAATTTTTCCTCTTCTTCCACGTATCTTTCTTTTTGTATTCACATATTGAGTATAATCAGATGTAGGATATTGACAGACTAATGACATGGGATGACAAGTGACCTGGATGAGTGCGGTTTATTCGTTCGTGTTCTCGTATATTTTTAGAATACGCACTAACATGTGTCTCTTGAGCACGCAACCGTCAGGGGTGTATTGTTGTCTCAGAGAGAAGTTCATATGGCACTTTTGGAGTTTGGATTCGACCATATCCTAAATACGTCTTAACAAAACTCTCAGAAGGTCTTTTGTAGATTATTAATTGAACCTTTTGATTCAATCTTTATGTTAGTAGGATGGTTAGTGCGTATAGCATCCAACCTATTGAACGTGAAGAGGAAGGCAAAGTCCAGTCTATTTTCTTAGAAAAAATTCATCTGAAGCTTTGTCCCTTTTTGTAAAGTCTCGAACAGTATTGAATGCATTCTGTTATATTCTGTAATTTGAGATACCTAAGGATAAAAATGTCTGGTAGCTTTCCTCTCAAATGTCGGGCTCTTTTCAGTCAGGGTTTTACGGCCGCCGCTTTACTAGGTCTTATTAAGTCTTTGGGATGTTTATCCAATTTTAAAGAAGTGGTATACACTATATATATATATATATACTATTATATATATATATAGTACTATATAATTGACTTATATATTTCTAATTAATGTATTTTTTTTACACCAAATAAAACATTCTGAACTGATTTTAGCATATATCTTACTATATACTATATAATTATGTCTGACCTTAGTGAGTCACATAATAAATTAAACTTCATGGAGGTATGATATATCACAATCACCTATTATGATATTATAAAAACTGTAAAAAAAGATGTGTCTATAGGGCATATTATAGTAAATATTTTCTTATTTATTTTACTAATAGTAATCTTATATCTTTCTTGAACCCGAAGTGGAGTTAATGAACATAATATTTTGATTGTTGATTAGCCTATTACTATAATAGTTATAGAGCATTATAATTGTCATATATGTTTATTACTCGGATAATTCTCAAGTCTACTGGTAATGAGCTAATTATTCATTAGGTATTTACTAAGGTGAGTCTTTATTATCTTTTTTTAAAATGTTAAAAGGTAATGTTTAATTAAAGGTTCCAGAAATCTATTTGATTATTTTAAAAAACAAGCAAAGGACAAATAATTATTAATAAAAGAAAATTTGAAATAGATAAAAATAATACAAAAAATAGAATAAATTAAACACATAATATTTAAAATAAGAAAAAATATACTATAAATTTTGAAGAAAATTAGATTTAATCCTATTTTTGTATTTATAATAATAATATATTTTTAACTACAGCTAAAAGAAAAGAATAATAAATTAATGTATTAATGCACCGAAAAGAAATCTGTTTACCTTCTAAAAATAAATTATATGTAAAGATAAGTAATAATAATAAATAAAAAGTACAGGATAAATAAATAATTAAGATAGGCGCGATTATAAATCTGTCAGTCCCTTTTTACTGGCATACCCTCGAGAATCAAACTACTATTATACAAATTATGAGATGATGACAAAATTATACATAAGAGATCACACTCTCTTTAGCATTTCTTTTTGTGTGAGTCAAAGCGAACGAAGAGTAAATATTCCTGGAAGGTCAAACTGAGCCTATTTGCTTAAAAGAGCACACAGAGCGCAACACAAGTGACCAATAAGCAAAAAAGTCTTGGCTTTGGAAAAACGAACGATTAAACTATGTATGATTTCCCTGCAACTCACATCACACGTAATTGTGTTTATTTTATGTTGTAAATTTTATAACTTCTGAATTTTTGCTATGAGATTATTGTTTCAATTATAGGCGAAAATGATTTCACTTAATGTGGAAAGATGATTATGGTTTATTTTGTAAAATTAACCATTATTGATATATTAGTAATAATTATGGGTGGAGGTAAGTACCTATGACCAATTTCTTTTGTTTTTGCTGCAAAAATTAGAAATGTCGGGAGTTAGATTTAATGCGTATTGGGTATTCCCTCTCTCTTATCAATTGATATATTATTTTTTTTTTACTCATTATTTGGGTTCACTAGAATTTAACTTAGGCGATCTTTAACTCATTTATGTAGGTATTACTTTATATAATTGCGAAAACGCTGTTATGTAATTGATGAGCCAATTAAATTTTTTTTTTAGTCTGGTATTTAAATTTTAACACTTGTTCACGTGCCTCTGATACAAATTTTTATTAAGTTCCTTCTACCTCAAAAAAATCTTCATCTGAGTCAGGAACCACTTTCTGTATGTAAAAGAACGTTATATTTTGTTATAATACTATAAGAAAAAAAATAAATTAAGATCAATATATATCGCTATTCGTTATTTAAATATTCAGTATAGACTTCTATTAATTTATATATTCGATATATCGTAATTATTTATAGTAATTTATTTAATATATATTAATATTATATATAATAAATTACCATTTATTATATATTATATTAATATATATATTATTATATATATATATAAATTATATATATATTAAATATTAATATTATATTATATATATATAATATATATATTTATAATAATATATATACAATATTAATTAGCATTTTTAATTTGTTATTCATAAAGTGAAACAAGTTATGCAAAACGTATCAACAATACTTGCATTATAGCTTGCTATTAATAAGCTTGCCAAGGTATTTTCGCTGCAATGTAGTGATTTATATTAATGTTCAAAACATGCTAGTTTACATAAATAAACCTATCAGACTTGTCAAGCAGTTTTATTTTGAGTGACATAACTTTTACAACAAAGGTTTAAGCACTTATTATGCATTGCCAATGAATTATTAAATGACAAACCTAACCTGAATAATTTAAAAAAAATAAAATGATTTTAAAACAATTTTTGTTAAGAATGTTGAACAGGTAGCAAGTCACTTTATATGGTTGGGTTTTAATTAATAAATCCTAAGCATTTTTTGTTAAATATTAATTAATTAATAATGACTAAGTGTTTACTTATATTAATTGACACCGCCCACCTTATGCGTGAGACTGTCTGATTGACATACCCAGAATTTAGGCCGCATTATTAAAAAACGATGGGGAACCTACAAACATTTCTAATTATACATCTTGCGCGAGAGGAATGAGAGTTATTTATTGAATCTCTGGGACCAAAACTAGATAATGCTAGGCAGTCATTGTTTATACTATCTGAGCCAAATCTTAATAACCGACAACGTAAATTAGTTTATACAAAGACTATGAATTAATTTTGCATAAACTTAAGTTAATAATTCTGAGAAAAACACATCGAGTATAAATAATATAATATTGCGTATTATTTGGGTGTCAGTTATGAGTATATTTAAATTGTTATATGGAAAAACGGTGTATTTGAAATTCATTATTAGTTATATTTATATTATATTATTATAGTTTTATTTTATATTAGAAAATGTAGAATGATTTTATTAATACTAAAGGCAGAAATTGTTATTGTATGTTTATAAATTTTATATTTAGCATTATGTATTTCACCTTTATAATCAATAATGTGATTTATTAATCAAGTTTATAGTACGGGGTTTATAAAATATTTTACTTAGCCAATTATTAATACATATTAATATATTAATATATATAATAATATATATATATAATATAATAATATATCATATATATAGATATATTTAATATATATATATATATATTAATATATATTATATATATAATAATAATTATAGTATTTATATTAATATATATAATATATCTATATATTATTATAATATTAAATATTATATATATATATATATTTAATATATAATATATATATATAATATAAATAATTATTAAATATTAATATATATTAAATATAATATATATTATATTATTAAATAATATTAATATATATTAACAATGAATAATACAAACAGAGGATCTAGACGGCATGGGAGTTACAGTAAATACAGGATAATAATAATAATAATAATAATAATAATAATAATAATTAAGAATAATAAATTTGAAATGAAAAAAAACAAATAATATTATAAAAAATTAAATATAATTTATTTTATTTAAATTCTTAAAATGTATATACATTCCACTTTTTTCCATTATTGTAGTCAGTTATTTAAATCGAGAATTTAAAAACTATTTTTTCTCGTTAACGAATATCAATATATATTAATATATATTATTTATATAATATAATATATATATTATATATATAATATTTAAACTTAATTATATATTATATAAATTATATATATATATATATTAATATATAATATATATATATATATATATATATGATTATATAAGTATATAATTATTAATATATATATTAATATATATTATTATATATATATATATATATAATATATATATATAATATATTACTTTATATATATATATTATATATTAATTATATAATAATATATATAGATATATTAATATTATAATATATTATATATATTAATTAATATATATATATATTATTATATAATTAATATATTATAGTTATTCATAATATATAATATATAATATATATATATTATAATATATATATAGTATAATATTATATATAAATATATAATAATATTATATTATATAATTATATATATATAATATATATACACTAATACCTATATCCATACTAAGAAGTTGCCCTTTATCATCTCTATACTTATACCTACTATTAAATATCTTTGAGGCGGAAAAAAAAAAATTATGAACCTTCAAATGTTGATTTTTTTTTTCTACTACAGATACTGATAACTATATATAGATATTATTATATCTTTATATATATAGCATATACGTTTTAAAGGTAGTTTATAGTTTTAAGAAAACTTGAAATAAATAAATACATCAAATCGAATATCTAATGATGAAGTGAATTTGATAATTAGAGGCAAGTATTGGTTGCAAAAATGTGCAATGTTTCATGTTTTATAAATTTTTTTCTATTAAATGGAATGTATTTTAAAATGAAAGTGATGTTATTAAATTATTGAAAATATGTAGGCTTAAAGTCAAAATACTTTAAATACTGTTTTGTGTGAATATTTATACAGTTGTGGTTGTGTTCTCGTGCTATTTACTTTATCGATCGATTGCGTGTACGTATTATTGTTGTCACAGTTGCTGCACGTATGATTGCTGCAAGTAATACTCTCCTCTTAAGCGTAAAGTTTTGAACCTTTGCAATACTTTAAATACAATTAGTGGTACGTCAATATTTGAACACGTAAAAATTGCAAATGTGCTTAGCACTGAATCAAGTTTGCTACATTTATGTTCATCAGCAGAGAATAATTGGGCGCGTCACCCAGTTTGCATATTTAAAAATTTCAAGAGCGGAGATCAACAAACAACACACATCTGACACATTCAAGTTTATCCTAGCTCAAGTAGGAATAATTTACTTCATTCGGATACTTTAAGAAAAAATTTTATATGAATATATAATTTAAAGGGCAATTTATTTTGGGAACCTATAATTAATTTATTCTCACTATTAGGAGAGTATTAAATACCATGATTATCACTATTTAAAGGGAGTAAAGAAACACCTTGATTTATAAAGCTGCGAATAGATAATTGATGGTGTATAGAGTGGTGGCCCCTATTTAAGTATTCACGAACCTCTGACCACAATTTGCACATGGAAGCCACACAACCGGCGAACATATTGATGTCCCAGGCGGTAGCATATGAGAAGACGTCGAGAGGGAGCCTGGATGCATCTATATCCATGACCTGATCAAAAAATCGGGCTTACCTGGTTTATGTGGAGTGGTGACTAAATATTAAGTAGAGAATCCCAAACAAAAGGACACACCAAAAGTTCCACTATGGAAGTCTACATAATTGATCAGATGTGTTCGCACAAATGTTTTTTTTTAACTGAATCCTTTTTAGTAAACATTACACGTAACTGAACGTTTTATGTAGGTCCTCACAAATATTGTATAGGCTCAGAGATAATATACTAAAAATACTTATAGTTATTGGACGGTCATAGGGGATAATATTTCTTTGCAACACAGGCCACCTGAACTGAATAAATCCCTAATATTAATGTATAACATAGAATTTTAATATGCCAAACTTATATGGATATGTCACTTCTTGTCAGTATGTTATCGTCCACCCGGATTTTTAAAAAAAATATATAAAGATAGTTTGTGTAGTTGAAATTTTTGTTAGAGTTACAATGGGTAAGTATATTGGACCATCTGAGCGGAAGGACCTAAAATACCCGAAAAATTGAATTTTGGTTTTTTTTATCAGTATCCTATAAGCCTAAAATTGTTTTCTGAATGAGCCCTGTTGATATATATTCGTCCCACTCCTGCTTCACTACGTTCGGTGTAACATAATTCGACAGGAGTTGGCATTTCTAATAAGCCTACGCTCCAGAGCATGGCAGAACCGAACACCATTTGGAGAGGTTCGTGTGACCCAAAAGACACTTCTGTGCGCGAGCTCGCCAGATGGGCAGCAGAAAATTGTTCTAGAATGGAAGAGATTTAAATATTTTTCACTCGCTGAGGGAGGTTTGGGTGAGAATTACTTGAGAACATTCGCACTCGGGGTGGCACTTTTGTGCAGCTCATTTGTAAATAATTTTATATAGGACAACATAATGAACATTACTTTGATTTTGCTCTTCACCTTGCTTTCTTGGAGGTCTTACATTTTGTCATAATTGGGTGGAGAATTTTGAAATAAAATTACATTTTGATCAATTTGGCCCTCGGAAAGTCATATAAAAGGGGAGGGAATGAACGAACTATAACTTGACTCATGTTAACAATTTTTGATGCCAGCATCCAATTTCTATCTTTATTATATGCATATATTTACCCAACTTGCACCTAAAATAAGGTTGACATCAAAAACTTGCGACATCCCGCAGGTAAATTGATCCGTGCCGACATGGCATATAAATAATATAGTTTAGTCAGATTATCTTCACGGCATTGCATTGCATCTCATATCTGTCGAATCCGATTCAAACATATAACTTTAAATACTCGTATTAAAATTGGTTGGGAAAGGTAACAATCCACGACAGAGAATTACATGTTCCGACAGTTATTCTATTATTCTGTTCGGAGAAAATGTGACAAATCAAAGTAAGCTGAGCTTCTAATATTCGGCCTCAATTCGACGCGCCAAAATACCACAGATCTGCAAATACCTAAAGTTCTGAATAAGAAAACGGAAACATATTACTTTATTTTTTTACTTTATTTAGTTGATATAAATCAGTCGTGTTCTATGCTTAGAGTTATTTGTGAAACAACAAAATTTTTTACCCTTACAGTCGGAAGCTCATCTTAAATCAAGATTGATAATCCTAGGTACAAAAATATAAGTATATTTTATTATGAGGGAGGGGTAAAGAGGATGTTGCTCAAATTGGCGCCATCAACACCCCAGTAGCGTTGGGCTGACACTTCTAAAAACTGCCGGGATAAGAATGCGAAATTGAGCACACATATAATAGCTGGAGATCTGCTCTTTATCCCGCCCGCATTGGCATGGGCGCTATAAGCTCCCTCTTGCCAAGGAAGATCACGGTTTAATTCTAATAATTCGGCGGGCGCCTTGATATATCATATTCGGTGCCGATTTTTCAGTGCGTAGTCTGATCTTTTCAAGAAGAGCGCTTAAATCAATAAATCTTATCGGGCAACCCACCCAACAACATAAAAAGGCCGATCAGAAATTTTGAACCTCATTGGAAATAGTAATAAGAGTCCTACAAAGCTATTCTTAATAATATATTTTCTACCCTAAGTATATTTATAATCTGGTCGCGAGATGAAACTTCGCGTCTGATATTTGGGAGGCCAATTACTGTTCTTGTTTATTGTGACTACTTGACTCACTTCCCCCATCCTTTTTTAGAAGATCTAATTTGTATCCATGCAAAAAATAACAGCTACGTTGTTTTAAGCACTATAGCTCGAAGTTATAATGATTTGTATCGTCTATTATATTTCGCGTTAAGAAGAGTAATTTAGGGCATTCACGTGGTCAATCTTTTATTTATTAGGAATCGACTTTTTTTAACTCGATTGTGCCCGACTGAATGCGGCACCATTTAACACTCTTCCACGTTGTGTTGATTTTTGCGGGTTGGCGGGAGGTTAATATAGTCTAAAAAACACAAATTGCGTGTATTTTTTTTTCTTCTCTAATGGAGGTTTTATTTTTTATCGTTCTCTGAAGTTCAATTAAACACTACATCGACCATTTTGCAAAGAGAAAACGGACTTAATGCGTGTAGTACCCTTTGTGGCTTTTTGGTTACCGAAAAAATACGCTATAAAAGATGAGTGGATATCATGTACAAAACTCTGATGACATGAGGAACCTTGCAGAAAAGCTAGGTTATGGCTGAATCTAAGAAAGTAAGCCGACCCTTTTGTACCTCAAATAATCAAAACCTGTCCTATTATAATTCTCTGATTCAATGAAGTTGCTCGTTTCTTAAACGCCTAACCAGACGAATTTTTGTTGTGTTCTATATTTCTTTTTCTTATGCTATTTCTACATGTATTAGAGTGAACAACTCACTTCGCACTCTGCGAAGAGTAAAACAACTTTGTGCCATAAGGAGAGAGAGAGCGGGCACAGAAAGATAAACAGCGAAAAAGCGAACAGGCCTTAATCTGGGGGGTATGTAGGACCATCGAGTAATCCTACAAAAATTAGTTCAAGGAATAAATGAACGGGAATTTTGGAAGCAAATGGTGGAGTGCCACAGATCTGCGGCGACCACCGCAAGGTCGGTGTCATGTTAGATTAGACACCTCGCAAAATACTCTCAGGTGAAAAAGCGAGACAGTTATCGTTTTACGAGATTTAAAGAAGAGGTGAAGATTTACTAAAATACCAGATGGACACAGTTAGAAGAAGCAAAGGAAGTTAACAGAAAACTCACAGATTAACCGTTAAGCTGGAAAGAATAGGCAAAACCCACCAAACAAAAAATAAACTGAGAGATAAACACACTAACGAATTCACATACTTTTGAACAAACAAACGAAACAAGAAACAAAAACAAAAGTGGCTTTGTTTGTTACTTAATTTGTCTTATAGAAAGAAGGTATAAGTGATAAATTTTGTTTTGATTTTTAATTGATTAAACAAACTTGACGTTGCCTCACCGCGCCCTAAATTAGGAACCATGGGTTTGGGTGGTGGCTGGGGCTCGAGCAGAAATATTTTTTTTTAGGGTGAAGGTGGGGGTCGGAGCCGGAGCAGGAACCGGAACCGGAGCCGGTGTCTTAACCATGGGTTTGGATGGGGCCGGGGCTCGAGCAGAAATACTTTTTTTAGGGTGAAGCTGGTGGTGGGGGTCGGAACCGGAGCCGATGCCTTAACCATGGGTTTGGGTGGGGCCGGTGCTGGAGCCGAAATACTTTTTTTTAAAGGTGGAGTTGAATGGGGTTCACTTTTTTCGCATAGATTAAATTATGCCAAGTTATAGGCAACTTGAGAAATAGATTTCAAAGGCAAGTTCTGAGATATTAGTTTTAAGAACCACAAAAAGGATAACACCAGAACTATACACCTTCTTAGATAATCAAGAACAGGCGAACGAAGAATGACCGATACAATCGTAAATGAAAGACACGTATTTCTACAAAAAAATAAAACGAATGCAGAAACCAACTAACTCAAAATTCATAATTCAGCTTAATTCTTTTGATCTTGCTGTCTTGTTCTCGATTTAGATCCATCACCTGAAAGGCCTCCCGAGATAGACGAATATCTTACTTTAAAAAAAAATGTTACTTTATATATTAAAATTGAAAATAAATAGTAGTTAATTGGTATAGTTTATTAAGTGTTATTTTTATGGAATAAAAATGTCGAAAGGATAAGATTTTCTACAAATAGCACAATATATATAAGGCCCTAAATCTTATATAAATATCTTATAAAGAGGTTTATTTTAATATATATATAGTAATTAATATATATATTATTATATTATATATATATAATAATATATAATATATATATAATATATATATAAATTAAGTATATAGTATATATATAGTATTATATTAAATGTTAAATATTATATATTATATATATATGTATAGATATTATATAATTATATAATATAATATTATATATAAAAATATATATAATATAAATTATATATATATATATATATATTATATATATATCATAATATAAAAGTATATATAATTATATATATATATTTATATATATATATATATATATAATAATATAATATATATATATATAAATATATATATTGCTTATGATATTATATATAATATAAATATTATATATTAATATATAATATATTATAAATATAATAATATATATTATATAACATAATATAATATATATTATATATTTAGTAATTATATATTATATATATATATATATATATATAATATATATATATATAGTATATATATAATATAATAATATCTCTGTATATATATATAGTATATATTATAAATAATATATATAGTATAGTAAAAATAATATATAATATATATATATTATATAATAATATAATATTATAGTATATAATGGGGTGTTGCTATATATATATATAATATTATATAATATTTAATATATATATATAATAGGTGTATATATAATATTATATATATATATATAATATATATATATATACTATATAATAATAGTATAATTTATTATATTTATTGATATATATAATATTTAGAATATTATATATAGTATTATATAAATCATATAAATAATTATATATAATAATATATATAATATTATATATATAGTATAATATATCTATATATATATATTATAATATATATATATATAATATTTATATAATTAATAGTAAATAAATATTTATATATATATATTATAATATTATATATATATAATATATGTGATAAGTATATAAAATATAGTATAAAAGGTATAAATAAAAATATAATATTATAATATATATATATATATATATATATAGATAGGAATATATTAGTATATATATAGTATAGTATATATATAGTAATGTATATATTATATATATATAATAATATATATATAATATATAAGTGATATATAGTGATAATATATATATAATATATATATAATATATTATTATATCATATATATATAATATATATAATATATATAAAATAATATATATATATATAATAATATAAATATATATAATAGTATATATATATATATATATATATATACAAAGTATAGTATATATATATATAGTAATAATTATATATAATAATATATATAATATATAATTATATATAATATATATATACCATAATATTATATATATTATATATTATATATATATAACTTCATATCTAATATATATATCTATATATATATATTAATATTATATAATATATATTATTATAAGCGTATTTCCCCATGAATTCCACTGCCCAATAGATTAGCCTTATCTCTTGCTTGCATATACATCGACTATTCTCCACACAAACGCACAGACATTACCCTTTATATCCTAATTGATTGCGGGTGGAAAGAATGCCTACTAATATAATACTATATATAGTATATATATATATATAATATAATATAATACTATAATATTATAATTATAATACTGATATTATATAATTAATAAATATATATTAATTATAAATTTAATTATATTAATTAATAATTCTTATCTGCGCTTTGACCCAATGGGTGAGGTAGCAACAACATCGTAACAGAACTGCAAGATGGTAGAAACCATGATTCGATATATAATATATATATATATATATTATAATAATATATATATATATAATATAATATATATATAATATAATATAGTAATATATTATATATAATTATATAGTATATAATTATAAGTAATATTATATATATTAAATATTAATAAAGGATCAAATTATATTTAAACGTAATAGAAAACAAATAAAATGAAATGTGGGCCAACTGTGAAAGGTACTAAGACTACTATATATATATAATATTTATATTGTGAAAGAAAATACTATATGTTTAAACAAAATTATATATTATGAAAATGAAAAGGATCTTGTGTATCTTAATGTAGGGCTGCGGAGGTCGAGACGCATGATAATCAATCAAAAAATTTTATTCATATACGTGGAAAATACAATTTATCATAAACAACAAAGATGAACTTACATTTTAATATTAGTCAAATATTTCAATTCAAGTAACAATCAATTAATAAATAATAAAATTAATTCCCGTACTTGGTAAATGATTCTACAATTCAACACAGTTATGTCCTGAACTTGGAAATACATTAATAATAATGATTCAAAAAATAATTAATAACCAATAACAATGAATAAAATAATAAAATAACAACAAAAATAAAAGTAATAATAAGAATACATTAAATAATAAAAATAATAAAATAATATAATAATAATATTATATATAATAAATAATAATAATAATAATCAATAAAATAAAAATTATTGAAATAACATAACAATAAAGACAATAAAACTAAACAATCAATTATTCAATGCATGCAAAACAAGAAAATGAAAAGAATACAAGAAAGAAGAATAAATAAAAATATAAGAAAAAAGGAATAATAGAGTAATAATAATGTTATATTTAAAAATATAATTATAAGAATAAAATCATAATAACATAATAATAAATATAAATAATAATCAATTATAAAATAAATTAATAAAAAAAAAATAATAAATAAGTATCTAGAATGAATAATAAAAAAAAAAATAGAAGATAATAAAAATAAGAATAATAATAAAAAGTAGTAATTAGTTCTGAAGTTATTTCATATAGAAGCTTTATGATTCGATCTTTGCTAGTAAATAATAATTACAATGCAAATTGTCTTAGAGTATTAATATAAAAATAAAAGAATAATAATAATAATATAATAAATAAAATGTATAGTAGTTATAATAAAAAAAAAAATAATAATAAATAAGATAATAAATAAATAATAAATAATAATAAAAAATAATAAAAAAACATATATATATGATATAATATATAAATAACTAATAATAAATAATCAAATAAATAATTACATATATAAGTAATAATTCACCACTTACGATGAATTACAACACCACAATAACTAATAAATAATAATAATAAAAATAATAAAAAATAATAATAAATAATATAATAATAATAATAATAATAAATAATAATAATAATAATATATATGGTTTATGTGAATTTAATGAGGTATAATGCTTTATAAGTTATTTATTAATAATTTTTTAGATAATACGTTTATTTTAGCAAAAGAATTGGTAGAGTTTTCGGTTTTGATGTCTTGTGGCATGAGTGTAAAGTTAGCAGCTGGCTTTGTAGTGCAAACCTTGAGTGCTTTTATTAAGGCTACAAAAAGGGAGGGTTTATTAATACTATTTTTAGATTTAATTGATGTCGTGCCTTTGCTTGTCATGAATGAATTTCAGCAAGAAGTCCATGCATGTTAGGATAATTTTATTATCTTCAGGATGATATATTAACAATCTTAACTGTAAATGTCTCAGTTTTGATAATGTGTGTGTAATGGCTTAAAGCTTTTTTGCAATGAGCGCACAATGCTTTTGGATAACAGCGGTTAAGGTGATACTGATTTACTTGTTTTAACAAGTACTAGGGTAAACAGTAAATTAATGGGTAATAGTGCATAGTAATTTTCCTAAGAATGGAAAGAGTGTACAGCTTTTTAAATTATTAGCATATAACATGACTCGACAGTCGCAACAACGTTGAAAGTCTTAAATATCACTTTAATCGAATGTTATCCCAGTATTTAGATTGACCTATCATTCACACTTGTACATTTAATATTAAATCGTAATTGTTTGTTGCTAAAAATAATGTCGTATATTCTATTTTAAATTTAAAGATACTTATAGCATCTACTTTTCATTATTTGTAATCGGTTTCACTGCTTACCGAGATAGAGCTCTCATCTTTTTCATTTATAATAAGAGGGAGGTATCGTCACAAATAGACTGAAAAACGCCAGAGAGTGAACTAGATCATTTGTAAAAGAGTAAATGAAACGGTCCAAGAATTGACTCTTTGGGTACGCGGTTATGTCTGAAGCGTGACGACATTAGTTTCACTTTAGTTTTACGTATGAGATTCTCCTAAAGTAGCTTTAAACCAATGTAGTTGTCCCTGTCAAAGCCATTTTGTCATTTAGTAGTAGTTAGCTCCATATCCTCATGTCAAGTAAGCTTGTGAAATTCTATTAATAATAACAGGGATGAAATCTATCTATATTCTGTAAAGTTTTCGTTAAGCAACTGTGGCATCAGCAGTGCGTCCTTTTAAAATCCAAATGGTGAATAACTGGAATGTTGTTTGATATAAAATCCTGCTAATGGATTGAAAACTATTCTCAATATTCTACTAAATCGGGTTGTGATATTGCATTGGTCTGTAATTTTTGCGTAGGCAAAGCTCCATTTTTAGGTAATCGGGAGTTCACTTGGCTGTCTGATATATTGAAAATCGCTGTCAAAAATGATTCATTGAACAATGTCGGCTGAGAGTTTGAGGATGTGATTAATGATGTGATTGGGGATAGAATAAACATCACACTTTTTGTTTTTTAATCCGGCGATTACCTTGCTTACTCCGGACAGTAGGGAATAAAGGTAAAAGTGAGACTCCGTAGTCTGGAAAAAGTCAATAAAGTTACAGGGGAGTGATTCCAACCTTGTTAAATTCACCGGCCACTCATTAAGGCCGTGAATTTGTATCGCATCAATTTTATATATTATAGATTAATAATAATGAAAATAATAAATATAAAATAATAATAAAATAATAAAATATAGATAAAATATCAACAAATAATAATAAATAATAATAATAATAAAAATAATTAATAAATAATAATAAAAATAATAATAATAATAATTAATAATAATAATAATACAATAAGAAAAATAATAATAAATAAAAAATATAATAATAATAATAAGAATAATAATAATAAAATAATAAATTATTAAATGTAAAATATCTATAAAATAATACCTGTTAAAATTTGAAAACCTGGAGATTCAACAATCTATTTCTTGTTTGCATTTTATGTACCGATCTGCAAGAGAAAAGCGATTCACAAAAGTCGGATTTCGAGAATGCAAAAAAAGGAAAGTGGCTTTTTCTACTAGTTAAATACCCTTTGTAGCTAAGCCAAAAATTATGCCGAGCAGATGAAGCAGCGTTGCTTCTCAGTTAATTCAGTAAAGAATCACGCAGAGATCATTAAATCGTCTCTTTCAGTAGCTGTGAATCTAGTTTTAACAATATCTTCCATGTGAAATGGGGAAACATCCACTCAAGATCTAACGGGGAAAGAGAAGGAACAAGTACTAATTCTACTGGCATCTTTCAGTTGATAAAATGATCAAGAATGAGATTAAATTAATCGACAAACTTAAAGGGTGAACAATGTAAAAATTTTTCCAATGCAGACCCAAAAAGAAGCTAGACCTTCTCATAAACCTGTCACTTGCAATTTGGTTGAATGAAAATCATTGTTTGCTTCTGCTTTCCCTGTAATGAAGTAAAAATATACATTTATTTTACTAAATACATCTGACAATATAACAGCGTGTAAAACCAAACATCATTGCAGCAAACATGGAAATGCATCAGTGTTCTCTTCCAAAAAGACTTCATTTCCTTCTTTGGAGGTAAGAAACGGTGGTCAGTACCACCATTACAATAATGAAGGAATAACTGTGCATATCCATTTCAAATACATGTTTTCCAAAAGAAGTCCTTCTTTAAACACTTTTCCCTACCAGTACGCTTCTCTTGTCAGAACATCAGTGATTAATTTCAATGATACAATTTCCGTGTAACACTGGCGGCAATAAATCCTTTATGCTTTCTGTCATGAGGTGAAACATAGTACAATCACAACAGTCCATTCCAAGAAAAGCAACAGGTTATGGGGGAGAACGGAAAGCCTGGAAACGAAATTTCATGCGCCGGACAGTATTTCCAACATCTTTGGCAAAACAAACGCTGCTCCACGATATATTTACCGTCAATAAATCATCAAACCAGAAGCGCATTTGGCAGCTTAATATCAGTACTTCAAACTTCTGAACAGATTACCACTAAGATTAGACCTGTCTATAACTGTTCATTTAAATTAATAATTCAGATAACTAACGTCCTAATATATGCTTTAAGGAGGGCGAGAACTTTGAAATTTTGTATGAGTCAATGAATAAGTTTTGCACCCGGATCAAATGAATCTCTGCCAGTGTAAGAGGTTATTCACTTGGTCAAACTTGAAATGACAAGCTGCGAGAGAAAGCTCACTTGTGGTAAATCTCTTCAACACTATTACCTACTTTTTCTTGATTTTCTAAATAGTCCAGAAAAGTAAAGCCAGTCGGGGATACACCGGTGCTTCATAGCAGATGCCCTGCGTTTGCATGTTACATGCTTACGTTCACCACACACTACACAAGGACGATGGATATCTGCACTCGTTGTTCCATAAAATTCATAAGACAAATAAACGTTCTAAATCTTCTTTCTTTTAAAATAACATTCTTTGATGTTTGAGATGGATCCAGGAATTGATAATGTTCAAATACTTCTCACTTAAAATAGTTAGGTGGTATAAGTCGCTCTCTTATTCTTCGAAAATCTTAGCAAAACATTTCTAGCAAACAATTTTAAAACAAAATGAAGCATGTGAAATTAAACAAAGACATTACGACATAGACTACAAGGTCAACGAGACAGAGACATCGTGACGTCTACCCCTGGCTGAGACCTTTGGGTTCCTGCAACTTATCGTAAAAATATATAATTAAAAATATATTGTCTAAATTAAATTAATTATTAATATAATTTAATTAATATATATGAATATATATTAATTATATCATATATATATATAATTAGGATATAATATAGATATATATATAAGATAAATATATATATATAATATATAGATAATATATATATAATATATAATATGAATATATATACTATATAATATAATATAAATATATAATAATAATATAATTATATTAACAATATAATAGAAATATATATTATAATTATATATTAATATAATATATATATATATTAATTATATAAAATATACTATATATATATAACTATATAAATAATATATATATATAATAAAAATTAACTTTCAGAGAGACGGGAGGTTAAAGCCTTCTATATAAGTAGTATTTTCTTGCTTTATAATGAAAAAAGTAATTTCATAAAATGTTAAGATGCTAACAAGGTACACAAACCACTCGTTACCCCTGAAAGATCTCGCTGGACACACATAAGTGCCGCGGCACACCGGGTGGGGAATCTTGGACTAGGTGTCTCTCAAGATTTGCTACGTACTTTTACGAAGTTCGTTAGTCGTCTGCGATCGTTATTTGGTTGGTTTAACGATTTTAAATCATGCTTTTGTGTGTGAGTTATTTGTTATTGTTGAGTAATTATTGATAAACCCCAGTGGGCTTCGACTTGTTGCAATCCGGATTTTAAGTAGTATTCTCTTGCTTCTTAAAACTGCCATAATTGTTTAATCATTTTAAACACTTGGATTATAATTTGTTTTTAAACACACACATTCTTTAAGTTTAGTTCAGTAGTATGTAGTCCCTATTATAATAAACTTTCTTAAAGTTAGCAATTGTATATCACTTAAATCAATGAGTTTGTTATGAACGTACTTCACCGTAGAGTAAGAAATTTATTAATTGCATATTTTCGTTGGAATAAAGTTTGTTTGGTAAATCGTTGGTAATCGCCTGTCTAGTTCAGGTCGTTACTCACTTCTAATTGATGTTTAAAACTGATATTGAAGAATCATAATCTACCTCAATTTCATACAAACCTATTTTGCTAAAAGGGGTTTTTATATACTAATAAGGAATTACATATAACTTAGGCCAATTATCAAAGGATACAGATGGTGCATGGGGCTAAGTAAAATAGTTCGGGATATTTAATTATTGATAATTTTTGATTTATCACTATAAAATATAAAGAATAAACATGATGTATGGATAAGACGATAAATTTAATAAATTAAAGTTAATACACATACAAAGAACCCTTTTTATGTGGATGATTAACAAAGAACAAATAATAAAATAAAATAATAATAATATAATAATAATAATAATAAGAATAATAATAATAATAATAATAATAATAATAATAATAATAATAATAATAATAATAATAATAATAATAATAATAATAATAATAATAATAATAATAGAATAATAAATAAAAAGAATAAATAATAAATAAAATAATAAGATAAAAATAAAAAATAATATATTAAAAACTATTAATAATAACATGTAATAAAATATAATAATCATAATAATTATAATAATAATATAAAAAAAATAAATAAAAAATAATAATAATAAAATAATAATGAGAGAATAAAATCAGAAAATAATAAAAGTTGTTTTTTTTTGATTAAATAATATTTGTTTACTCGGGATTCACGGTAGCAAAAGTATTGCTAAATGTGTAACAACAGCTGGTGACAATTAAAAACTGTTATTCGTATCAATAGTACTAGTAGGAATATGATAAATTTTTTTGTTACGTTTTATATCATACTGTTAATTGAAATATCTTGTTTAGTATTAATGTAGTAAGGGATTAGGAAGTTTGAAGTAATGTTAAGCTACTTTACCATTGGATAAGGCAGGAAACTTTGCTAGTGTCATCAGTTTATTCGCACGTAAGGCATGTTAGGAATATTACGATAAGTTATATTCCTAGATCAGACAATGGTATGTTAGCTTTACCGATGTTAAAACTTTGTTTATGTAGACAGCTGTTGATATGTTAAAAACCGGTTATTAGCATTTATTTTTAGTCATAGATACGATAGGGTATGATAATTTTTTAGGTTTTTCTTACATATGTCTATGTTAATGAAATTTACATTTATATGTTATAGTTTGATAGAAAAGTAGATAGGGGTAAGTTTTGTGAGTAATAATAGCTAATTTAACCGTTAATAAGCTGGGAACATTGTTATCAGTTTTTTTCATACGTAAGGTATGCTTTAGGTATGTTATGATACATTATGTTTTAGTTGTCAGTAATAAGACGAAATAGCTAGTCTCTGAGACAACGTTGGATGACTTTAGCTTGAGAGTGTGTCTGAAATTAAAAAACTTCATTATTATTCGTAATTCAGTATGTTAGATAGGTTAATGATAATTTGTTAGCTTTTGTTAAATATTACTATTCGTAATTTAAAATAAATTTGAATAATAGATTAATGACATTTATTATGCATATAACCATAAAAAATAAAGGTATTTACAAAACCCAAAAAGTTAATAAATTCATGTTTTCATTAAAGAATTTATTTTATGCAATGTCTATGCATTAACTATTTTGTAGTTTATGCAAAAATTGGAACTTAAATATGAATTTGAATTCAGCTGTAATCACAATGGATCACGAATGGAAAAGGGCTATGATTTTGCCGTTTCATATACAAAATACTTTTAATACTGAAATTTTAATAAAAAGAATAAATTTTAGTAATAACATAAAATGTTAAATTATTAAAATTATCCCGTCAAAAAGAAAAGCTTTATTATCTAACGTTACAATCCTTATTTTAGTTATGTTATGCAACAAATGATACCTGTAAATAGAATAAAAAATCGTCAATCAGTGGATCACGAATAAAAAGGTATGATTTGCAGTGATATATTTTGTAAAATATTTTTAAAATAAAAAATAAACATTTTTAAAATGAAAAAATAAAATGTTTTAATAAATTTGTTATGTTTCATACAGAGAACTTATTTTTATCGCAATGTTATTCAAGGAATTTATTTTATGTACGTTAACACTAAATACCTCTCAAATAATCAAACAAAAATAAAAAATATTAAATAATAACTTAGTTATAACAAACAAATAAAATCATTAAAATAATAAAAACATTCAAAATAACAATAATAAATTTTCAGCATGAAAAATTATGAGTTAACGCACAAAAGAAATTAACACCATGATTACAACTATATACACTATTATAATATATATATATATATAATAATATATATATATATATAATATATAAAATAAAAATATATATATATTATATATATATAAATAATATTTATATATACGTATTATTAAACGAGCATTTGAGAAAAGGGCAAAGAAGCAAACGTAGAAATAACATTAAAGAACTAGGAAGGGGAGGTATGCCAATTAGAAATGCATTAGGGAAGAAAGTAAGGGATAATAACCAAGGTGTCTCCAGTAAGAATAGTGTGTATGTGTATAGTCTATTTGTTCTGTGCGCAATAAGTCGTGGGCGTCGCTGCGCTTGCGGTGCGTAGTTTGTGAATAATAATACCAACAAACAAACACACACACAAAAAAAAACTAAATCATAACCCGCAATTGACTATATACGTTATAGTATGCAAATATGTATTTATACTAATATAACTATAATAGTATACTTATATATATAATATATAAGATAATATATAATATATATATATATATATAAAAAATAGATATAGTTTATATAATAAATAACCTGAAATCAAGGTGGAAAGAAAAAAATAAAATTTGTTTGCGTCATAAGCAAATAAAAATCATTCCACTATCTCACCATCGGAAATCGTCTTGCATAACACAGTAATAAACGAAATAACAGAATTTGTATAATCTTTAAACCACCTACGATACAATAGGTAGACGAATTTTCCTATCATAGATATAATCGCCGGGTCCGTACCTGAAGAATGCACATAACGGATCAATCACCCTCATATGCAGTGACGCATCGAGACCTATGGATCTAGGAAATCCAGTTGAATAGCCTATTGTGATGATAGCATGTTGTGTAAAAATTGGTGAAAATAGAAAATGACGTTGCAATTAATAAATTGTATTGTTAAAAAAGGTTTAATATAAAATAGTTACATATATAAATAAAGTCAAGTCCAAACATCTGACAGAGTAAAAAAATCGAATAGTGGGTAAGCAGCATCGGGGAGTACGTATTTAGATGTTCTTAGGAAAAAAGAAAATCATTAGACTAAGTAAGAAATTATTGTGGCAGTTAACAGTGTGCGAAGAGAGAGAGAAGAGGAGAGAGAGAGAGAGATGATAGAGAGAGAGAAGAGGAGAAGAGAGAGAAAGAAGAGAGAGAAGAGAGAGAAGAGAGAGGAGAGAGATGCCGCTTAAGTATAATAAGTAAACAAAAAATTGTTAAACGAGGTTAGTATGAAGTAGGCAATTAAAAGAAAGAAAGGTATGAACACCATATAGAGAAGGAGTATAGTAAAAAAAGGTCGTGATACATTAATAACCTTTGTGATAAGATACTATGTTAACCATGTTAGTCTGAACGTTAACAAGTTTATTTGGGTAACTAGTCGTTAAGGTAGAAATACTAACATCCAATTGCTTTTAACATAAAAAGACACACCACCACCCTTTCTCTCGGAACAGTTAGTTATAGAAGAAAATAAGAGGAGAAAGGTGGCTGTCTGCAAATTGAAATTAAAGGGAGATCGCGAAGTCATTGGATGAAAAAGAGACCAAGCATTCAGAACAAAAACCGGTCATTTCCTTGCCGGATAATCAATTCCATTTAAAGGACCTACAACTTCCAAAAGAATCGTTAATGAGGAGGTATGATAAGGGTAATCTCGGAGATCTCCCTCCTCCACCATTCCGAGATAAAAAACATTACTTCACATAAAAGGAAGTCGCTGCAGCGTGTGAAAAAATATTGTTTTCGGGAAAGAAAATAATTGAACACCTAGAACAAATGAGCATCCTGTACAAACCCCCATCGTAATAACGCCAAGTTCCTGCAAAGTATAGAAGAATAAAACAATCCGGTCTAGAACCACTCGTCTATTTGCAAGGGCCTAGGAGCATCCAAACACAATTTTAATATACTTCTATATGCACTTTCCGGTATGCAATTCACACCTCTCACGTGTGGTCGTTTGCTGCCGACACACGACACACACACCACACACACACACCTATATAATATAATATAATATATATAATATTATAATATATATATATAATATATATAAATATATATATTATTAGTAAAATAATATATATATAAGTATATAAAATAATAATATATATATATATATAATATGTATATATATATATATATAATAATATTATTATATATATAGTATAGGTATAATAAATAGAATAATTATATATATATATTATAATTATAATATGAATTTATATACAATCGATAGTTTCCAGGAATCTTTGGTATTTGGCAACATTTATAAAAGAAAGTACCTTACCCAACTTCTGAATTTAGTATTTTTATGCTAAAAAAACGAATATAATTTTATAACACAAAAATAGAATTACTAATAAGTCGTGCGAATTGCAACTCGCTACGTTGCACAAGACGGGCTTCACTACTTGAGGATCTCGGAAACAACGGGGATTCTAACAAGAATGGTTTACCTACACACTTCGAATCCTCAGAAAACCCTCATCCAATCATGCCTTCAAAATAATCACACGCATATAGTCAGCAAAAAAAATTTTAGTCCTATCCCACTGCTAAGACAGCAAGCAACTCGACAAGATCTGAGAGCTCTCTACAATTCGAATAAAAAACCAAATTAAAATAAGGGATGTCTCTACCCCCCCTCACTCAAAGTTTAATATATTCCAACCAAGTAAATGGTTTTTTGTTTTTCGTCACTGTAAACAAAGTTCCGAACTTAGTCATGTCGCACGTCCTATAGCAATGAACCTAACTCAATCTAGGTACTCTTTTCGTGTGATGTTATAAATTACATATGTGTCATCATTGATATTACGTTATATCTCGTTTTATTAATATTTGTTTATAAGAATTAATATCTTTTATCTCAATTCCAGTGCTGATGATGGGTAACGTAATATACCCGAAGATAATAAAAATCAAACTTTGCAAAAATATGCTCATCTCCTGATTCTCATCATAAATCCTGTTCCCTAGGAACAAACTACGCAACATATATATATTATAGAAGTAAAGATAATATATAATTAAATAATATATAATATAAATAATATATATATAAAATAATAAAATATATAATATTTATAATATAAATATATATATATATTTATATATAAGTATAATATATATATATATAATAATATATATATATAAAATATAATATATTATATATATATATATTGTATACTATGTAAAAAAGTAAAGTAGGCAATATAATAATAAAAATGGTAAGTACATTTCCTTTTAATATCTTTTTAACGACCTGAATCGACACTTCTTTAAACTATTTTTCACATGATGAAGAAAATGCAAATCTTTTACAAAGAAGGATTTTTTTTTTTTTTTTAAACTTCTAAACCCGACATTTCTCACAATTTTATTATCTTTCGGCATCATGTACGAGGCTCTCCTATAAAACTTTAATCTTTTTGTATAATATATATATATATATATATATATATAATATATATATATATATATATATAAATATATATATATATATATATATAATATATATATAATATATATATATATATATATATATTATATAATATATATATATATATATATATATATAAGTTATAATATATAAGACTTGAATAGAAGTTCGCCTGCCTTGTTCCATATGCGCTTTTCAAACATTCGTATTCGAGATATTAAATAAAGATTATTCGCTTTCCCATCGCGAATATTAAAAGAAATTGAGAAACAATTTTCTAATTATTACAGTTCCCCTGAAAAAATTTGCCAGAAAATTAACGACTTTTTCTGATCAGTTGATCAGAACTCCGAATTGACTCATCATACCGAATCGGGTGAGGGGATGACCGATTACATTTGAAAAGGTCTTGGACATTGTACTGGACTATTATATGATCAGACTTACGTGAAGGGTTATATCCAAGATAAGGATCTTCAAGCATCATTTTTTTTGTTAAACTGACCACACGATAACATTCAGCATGCAATTTCATAAATTTTGAAAAAATGGAACGATCTCCAATTTCTACACAATTGTAACAGCAGATCTGGGCCATTACAGTTAATAAAGCTCCGTTCTTCTGAGAAAAAAACAAACGCTCAAATCATAACTAACCCTTATCATTAAAATGGCTTGACATCTTCAAACAAACTGTAGATGAAAGGAATCTAAATAGGTACGTCAAATTGCTAACATACGTTATCATTGCGTGAATGGTCGTTCAAAAAGAACTAAAGAAAAATAGACCAAATAACTGTCCCCAATACTTTATAATAATACACGACATTACATACACGGAATATTCACTCTGTAAGGAAATAAGGATCAAAGAAACTAATGACACTGCTTTTTCTACCGTCCTATAGAATAAAAGAAATATCTTAACATTCAAATCAATCATTCACCATTGTAGACCTGTCCCATACAACCACTTTGATAACCATCACCAAGAATCCAGCAAAAAAAATCCGCCATCAATAATGAATCATATTTCTCGTAGCCATCTGAAGAAAGTATTGTATCCTAGCAATACAACCGGAGTATAAGAAGATGAAGATAGAACAATGCAAGATTAAGAAGAAAACTTTTTTTTCTCACCGTTTCATTCACTCGTATTGCGAATAGTGAAAAAAATGATATTCGCCTCCATCTCTAAATACTAATAGATGAACATAATATATATATAATAAATATATATATATATATATATATATAATAATAAGATATAATATATATAATATATATATATATATATGCAACATCGAAAAAATTGCCATTCGATGCTTAATTAGAGCCACCCATATCCTCATGTGTAAACCTCTTAAATATATTATGGTCAAGGCAACCCAACAAGTTGAGGCAAAAGTCCAAAGCCAAAGAGCCCGAAAAACAATGCCGACTTTTAGATACACACACGTTTGAAATGTCGCCAAGATAAAGAAAGTGAAAAAGAAATCTTGGGTAGAAGCGTTCCAGACTTTAACCAGTGGAAACTTATATAATAGTATATATATATATAATATATATTATATATATAAGTATATATATAATATAAGATATATATAATAAATATAATATATATGATTATATTCGGACACGGCCTACCCTGTGGTCACAGAGCTGACATAGGCGGAATGATTGACTTGTAGCACGAGCTAATCTTAAAATAAACTATGGACGAAAGAGATTTGAAGAGCGAAGTTATATTGGAGAAAGTAGTGAGAGCATGAGATTGATAGGGAAAGCATGAAATTTTTGTATCCTTTCCAAAGAAATTGTGAGAGTGGACCACCAAAGAAGTGTGACGCAAATTCCATACAAGAACGAATTATACACCAAAAAATGGAACACAAATGGAATGGTGCGAAGAAATTTTGAAGGCACCTCTGAACACCGAGTCTCTTAGAAATCTATTTAGTAAAAGAAACATTGTGATTCTTTCCAGGAGGTTTATGCTTAAAATAAACGCCAAGAATATTAAGAACGAGCAAAGTCTGTTTAAATTGTATATATTTTTAAGATTCTATATAACTGTTTGGAAGAAATGTCAAGTAGAAAGATGAAGAAACTACGTTTTTGAGAAGTTGAAAGATCCATATTTTCTCAGAGAAATTCTGAAATATGAGAAAGATCAGGTTAGGCACCCCTCAAGGCCACTTTCCTATCATCATGTTGGCTAAGATGTCTTTGAAAATGAGAGGAGTAATGGCGGCTAAAGTCGTCGGTATAAAACTGAATAAGAGATAAATTGGAATGAGAGGATGTAAATGAATTGTAAGGAAAGAGCTGTGGAAGGGATACAACAGTGATTATCACCAGTTTAAACATAATGGCCGTCTGCAACAACTGCTTCAGAATAACAACAAGAGAAATCAAAAAAGATTACAGTGAGAAAATTGAAACTGGAAGGAGAAAAATAAAAACTAAAAACATTGTTACAAACTCTATCGAAAGTTTTCTCTATGACCAGCACCGTATAAAAAGATTTACAAAAAATGCCGAAAAGTGGAAAACCATAATAAGTAATAAAAAAGAAGGGAACTAAGATTATCAGATGAGCTTTTCTTACGGGAGTTATATTGAAGATCTAAAAACAATAATTTTTAAAATATTTTCATATTTTCATGTAAAAAGAAAAATGATAGGAAAACTATATATAAAAAGGGCTGAAGTTAATGAAGTATGATGATCGTTAGAGGGTTGAGAATGTATATATAATAAAGTAAATAGTATATCTACCAATTTGATCTAAATATTTCTGAAAAAATTCTCTCGGTTCCAACAAATGTCTAAGTTCGAAGCTGCCACTAAACAAGTTTTATGTCAAATGAGATAACTTATTTTTTGACAGTTTGAAAAGATAGCAACTTAGAATTTTCAGAAAATATTAGATCAATACTAATATTTACCTAATAATATATATAAGAATAATATATATAGTAATAAAATATATTATAATACATATTATAAGATAAATAATAATAAATATATATTATATAATATATATATATTAGTATTTTGCAGTAATAATTGTCGACTAATGTATTTTTATAGGAAGTTGGGCTTAAATCAAGGACCTTTTTAATTAATAATGAATAATGATAATAAGTCAAAAATATAAATATATATGATTCATATATAATATAATTATTATAATAAAATTATATATAATATATTATATATCATATTTAATCCTATTATAGAATATCTATATAAGATCAAAATAATAATTATATAATCATAAAGGGTTTAATTTGAAGGGGGCCATGTGATTCGAACAAAACAATACTAGAATTATTGTCATTTTTTGATATAACATGAGTATGGTTCAATATGTTATGGAACAAAATTCGGCATAATGGCGCAGCGCCTCGGCGCACACCTCCATCCGACTGGTCAAGAATTCTGCGATGACGCGTGAGCAAATTGTAGGTATTCCGTTAAGTGCCGAATTCATTCATCCTTTACTCTTGAAATTGTTGCTGGATAAGCGCGTACACTTTATGATAAATCCCATTTAGAAGTCCAACGGTGTAAATCAATGATGCTGGCGCCAATTGACAAGCGCACCACGTGAGGATGAAACGGCATTGAATGTCGCGCAAAAGAGCCATTGTTCGTTACTGGTGCAAGTGCACGTCCTGTAATACCACATATCGCACATCCATACCGTTCCAATTCGGCCATAACAATTGTACATCTACGAGGCGACACCATTCACAGTAATGCCTACGCTCATTTGGAAAAATCGGCCTCGTATGATTGCCCGCCACGATAACCCGCACAAACGTCACTTGTTGGGCAGTGTTTTCTCGACAATCACCGTGATTATCAATTCCCCAAATCGCAAATTCTGCTTAATAGACGAATCGTGAGCGGAAAAGGTTGCCTCATCACTGAAAGATTCTCTCGAAAATTGATCAGCACGGTGACATTTCTTCACATCTGACATTCACGCGTTTGTATCGGCCAATGAGTTTATAGTTTGAGTTCAATTGCACCTTTAATGCTTAATCAACTTTTTCATCAATTTCATCACGACGAGTGAGAGGTGCAATGGTGGACGACACCGAGTGAAGTGATGCTCTCAGCCACACTATCTGCGAACAGAGCAATCTTCTGCAGTGCGAGCTGTACGAGCATGCACTGGTCTTTCAAATCTCCTACAGACCCGGTTTGCTCAAATGTTTTCACGATTTTTCCGATTGTGGCTACATGAAGAAATGACCAAAAAAATCACGAAGGGCACGATATGCATTTTGATTTAGACGCCTCATAATAAGCCTGAATAACTTTAACACTTTGCTCCATTGTGTATCTTTCATGGTTCAAATTGAGTAAGTCTGAAATAAATTCAAATGAAATGCAGTAAAAAAAATGACGTTTAGGTGTGGTTCACATTCAGCATCGGCCTATATAGTGCCCACTCTCCTTATAATATAATATATATCTAATATATATCAAGAATTATAATAATAAATATATAAATATTATAATATTAAATATTATAAATTTATATAATATATATAATAAATATAATTATAAATGATAATAAAATATAAAATATATAATATATAATATAAAAAAAAAATATAGTATATAATAATATAATTATATATTTATTATAAATATATATATCATAATATTATATATATAATTAAATATTCTACTATATTAATTATATATTTTAATAAAATAGATATAAAATATATAGTTATATATAATTAAATATATATAAAACACAAATAAAAACTATTACGATATTAATTACATCGATATGGAAAGGATTGTATCAGCATAGAGGTAACTTGTAATGAATATTAGGCAGCTATACACATAAACAAAATGTACCTCTTAGCAGATACCATTCGATAAAGCCTACACCTTTACTTTACATCAACACTAACGATATATCGATATACATGCGTTATATAAACAACTGAGTTTAAGGCTTCAAATTCAATAGAGTAGAACAAAGTGTTCACATACAAATTATACTTTAAACATAGATTAATTTTATACCGATCACTTTTAACTAAATTTTATTACGTATACAAAAACGTTGGTTAAAATTAGGATGAAAAAACACAGATCAACCCGCACAAAACAATAATAGGAAAAGTGATGCGATATAAAGACGTAAAAAAGGACTTGCGATCAGCACTGTTCTTGAAAGCGAAATCAAGCAAATATCATGCAACAGTTCAAAACTACTTGCTTACCTAAAGCTTGTGAACCAAACAAAGGCAAAAAAAATACGTAAAGGACTATCAAAAAGCAAACTAAATTGGTGCACTAAACCACACCTAATCAATAATATGTCAGAACGTAGCCATAGAAATATAATTAAATGCTAGTACTTCACAAGTTACATTTTTTTGACATCTTGTATTAGATGCACTTCAATCAAAAATATACGAAACTAAAACAAATTGAATGTGCTTTCGAGGCAAAAAGTTTATTTTTCATTATCCAAAAAAAGTAATATTTATCGGTAAAAAAATTGAAGAAAATGTTTAATTTTGATATAGTAATACGTTAATTCGAAAATGCCAAAAGAAAGACAGTGCCAAAAAAGGGATCAAAATTTTTTGATACAACACAAAGTTCTAATCGACGAGGCAATTGATTCGAAAATAGCAGTTGGAATTAAATTTGAAAAGATATACAATTTGCCCGATAATTCCTATCTGACCACACTATGTAAGATATTTATCACGGACGGAGTTAAACAGAAGTTATCTTAAAAACTAACAATACCACATTCATAGCTTCATACCTCCGTTTCACACTCCTTCTTCACTGGCACCTTCGTAAATGATGCATTAGTTACACCAACAATTCTCTGCGGCAAAGAATCCAAAAATTAGCAATCATGCGACTGAATTCAATGTCTGATCAAGTATATGTACCAGATTCGATACTGTGTCCTGGTTTCCGCATAGTCACTATAAAGAATATTGGTCTTGTTATAAACCAGATTGATAAAATTTTGTAGGCCCTTTGGTACTGTCCCCTCAAAAATCGCTTTACAGAGAGGAAAAAAAGGGGAAACACTTCCTAACTCAGTTTCTCCTGCATAATCTACCTTCGAAACCCAGAAATCCTGTGCCCAACGTTCAGCTCTCCTCTTATATTTGCTTATATTTTCAATAAGGCAAAACGTGCCATACCAATAGCTGGCCACAACTATATTAGTCTGCTTAAGTTTGCTTCCTGCTACTGTAACGACATTTAGATTATATACGTAGCATCTTAATTATGCTTATCTTGCTCAACATGATAGCCACTTTAGATTACTGTTATAATCAACCTGAAATCTTTTCTTGTCATGTGATAAGTTATTACCAATAATAGTAGATAAATCTTTATTTTCTTACCTAAGTGAAAAAACATCACCCTTGTCTATCAAAATTCATTTTGCCACTTTTCTGCCCAAACCAAAAGCAATTTATCAATATATTTGAATCTTTAAGCCATCTACATATTCCTAACTGAAGAGCACTTGGGACACGCAAACTTAGAAGCATTACATTTAAGACCATGATTAAATTTTATTAGGAAGAACAATATGCCTACCACGAAATCGGAAGTTAATTCGGTCCCTAAGCCCCAATTTCACCCCTAAAAAGCTTAAAATTCCGAATTGTCAGACCATTTTGACGCCTAACAATACACCAACTGTAGCTTATTACCCCTAATTCGTTAGAGTGTTTCTGTTGCTGAGTCATTCTTTTCAGATTTTTGAATGTTAAAACAAGTTGACATTTCGCAATCAACTTTCCAGAATTTTTTAAATGACTCAAACGGTGAAATGCATAATGGATCATGACCTACAATATGCATCGCGAATAGCCTTTTCGATTTTGAGTTTTGTGCTCACGTTGTCCAAAAAACCCTTTTTATTTTATTATGAGAATTTTGCGATAATTTTTTAGTTACTGTTTTACCACCTAAAAGTGCTACCTTAAACCTGGTTACCAAAAGTGTGGGGGAACGTTTATTTTATTTGTCTAGTTTACTGCCATTTGCGACCCGAGAAACTTCACCAATGAAGTTTTTTTTTTTTTTGTATCAAAAATTTCAACCACAGTACACAGTAATCGTTGTAAGCAGAAGTCACTTGCAAGAATGGACACACGCTTGGAGTCTGGTTGCCAACTTCTAGTTTTTCGACTCAGGGGTAGAATATTTTTCCATCTTTATAGACTAACATTTAATTAAATAAACTTTTGTTAATCCAGTCTAAAAAATGGCAATCAGAAAAATTCAATATTATAAATTTCTTCTTTGCAGCGGCAAAACGGTTGGTAACAAAATACTATTAAAAAAATGCATTACCAATATACTGCCGAACATTATTCATACAATCAGGAATATAAAAAAGTATCGAGATTGTCATACGTCATTCAAAAAAAAAAAAAAAAAAAATTATTGACTTGCAATAGCTTATGGTACTGTTCTCGCTGACATTCTTTTAACGACGAAGTGAAACGATATTTAGAGAAATAGTAGGTATGAAGGTATCATCATGTTGTACAGGTGTAGTAGAAATAATGTCAACTTAAAAGACACGGGAAAAGCAATAATGGAACTTTAGACTTGTCTAAATGTGCTATGTGCAGCTTTTTTTGGTTCCATCACGATGAAAATTTTGATAATTGGTCTTTTATGGTTATTATTATAATTAGAATAATGATAACGTAATGAATTCCATACGTCCTTCATATTTTATAAGTCTTTGAAAAACCTAGGTAGGTAGAAAATATGTCATTTTAATTTTTTTTAAACGTAAAATTTGAAAATAAATTGAACATATCAACCGGTATTATTTAAACGCTTAAGATTCAAAAACATGTGCATTTTCTCCTTTAGTCTGTAATAAAATAAAAATAGAGACGTAAAAGGGCTGAACGCAAATTAGACATTTAAGTATAAAATAATTGCTCGGTCAAGGTATAAATTTTAAGCACAAATTATTAAAACTAAATTTAATTATGGTGCAGATGGGTAGGGTTGTTATTGAATTAAAAAGTAAGAGCATGGAAGTTTAAGAGAAGTCTACAGGGGCTCAAAACGATTGCGGTGACGGGGAATTCAGGTCGTTAGAACTTGCTGGCACCAAATTAATGTGTAGAATGGTACCTGTAGTACCCGAGTACCTAACTAACCTAATTAATTTCATTATTAAACCAGTTTGATCAGGAAGCTTAGAGTTATGGTTTACGCTAGCCCTGGAGGTGGTTGACTAATCCTCACTAGTTTACAAACTGACAGTACAGTTTCTACATATTTGCCGAACTTGCTAAATGTTGCAATTAGCACTTCGTTTGGTTCACACCGGATGAAAATTTTGAAAATTATGCTCGTGTCATTTTTCCAATTTAAAACAGAAAAACCAGACACAAATCTCTTTCTTCCCTTCAATTTTTATTAAGTCTTTGAAAAACTCAGAAAGAGTGTAGAAGAATCATTTATTTTTTTACGTAAAATTTGAAAAATAATAAGATTGTTAACTTTAATATCATACACTACTTAATGATTTTCAAAAACATTTTTTATTTCGAAATTTAGTAAGGGCCCTCTCAGACTCCGCTGTAAAAAAATAAAAAACTAGAGACGTAAAAGGGCTCAGCATAAATTACATTTTAAGTACAAAATATTTGTTCGGCAAGGTTAATAATTTTAAGTAGAATTAACGACTGGCTATCGCGGGTGAAACACGGTTGTATTTGATTTGAAACGGAGGGTAAAGTAAAGGAATCAGTCAAACATTGGATGTGACGGAGGCCGAAAACAACAGCCCCCCCAAAAAAAAAAAGAATCAGCTGTATATTCCAACCACAGATTCGGGGTGCAACAATGGGATTACGTTACAATTAATCAATTAACTAGTTTTATGGTTATAAGACCATAAAAAAAAATATATTGTTAAATGCTACAAACAAGATCTTTAATCCAGCCGAAAATCGTTTTCGATAGATCAGGACGGATTAATGATGTTTGTTAGGGTTTGTATAAAGAATAGATTCAGTTTTCAAATCGGAAATTTAATTTTATACCTTACAGGGAACAGCAAATTTTAAATGGTGATCTGAGCCGGCAAGATATGTCACGGTTTCGAAGTCACTGCTAAACTCCCAAGTAGGAACTACAAATGCGATTCACTCGTCTGAACAATCTATAGATCATATTCTTTTTCCTTTTAAATAAAAATTTCCCTCATCTCATAGCCACTATCAGAAGAATCTCTTAGTAATGTCTACCTAAATCGGACAGGATCGAACCCGCCCTGCGCATAACATCTTCGCTCTATCGCTTGAACTGTAACGGCTATATATATAAACTAAAAAAAACACATTTATAACTAATTAAGGTAAAATAAAACAGATCATATAGGTAAGCGAGAACTTTTACATTGGTAACATGTGCATCATTTTTTTAGTCCCTCACAAGAAGACAATTAAGAAAAAGAGAGAGAAAGAGAAGAAAGTGGAAGATAAAAAAAGAAAGTAATTGCATTCATATGCCTTAACCAAACTCCATTCTTTATTCAATATTAGTTTCAAAATTAGAAACAGCTTGAACATGATATCAAAGTAAAATAATCATCATATGTGAACGTTAATATAAATTAATAAATATATATATAATAATAATAATGATATAAAATATATAATATATAGAAAAGTAATATTATATAAATATAATATACTAATTGTAATCGCCAATTAATAATTCACTTTTAGATGTCAAATCACTAAGAGAATTGTATCGAACAGTTTTTATTTACATCTATTATCTTATAAAACTATATAGGATTTAATAACCGAAAACATTAATATTCGTTAAAATAAAAAACATCTGCGCCTGAATGTATAGTATGGGTGATTCTTGGTCATCAATACTATTATTCAAATTAAACGAGGAATCTAAAAACAAACAAGAGCATCTAAAAAAAACATCATGGTAGTTAACCACTCTCAATCGAGAAAATAGCACAGGACAAAAAATATGTTGTAAAATTTCCGATATATCCATGGTCTTAAAATCTTACGGTATAAGAATTTTAATTTTAAATAGTGAGTGTTTTTCCTCATAATTATTCAAAGATTTCCGTTTCAGATTCAACGGCAACAGAGAGAGAGAAGAGAAGAGGAGAGAGAAAAGAGAGAGAGAGAGAGAGAAGAGAGAAGAGAAGAGAGAGAGAGAGAAGAGAGAGAGAGAGCAGCAGGGGAGAGAGAGGAGAGAGAGGAGAGAGAGAGAAGAGAGAGAGAGAGAGTAGAGAGACGAGAGAGGAGGAGAGAAGAGAAGAGAGAGAACAGAGAGAGAGAGATGCGAGAGAGAAAGAGAGAAGAGAACGAGAGAGAGAGAGAAGAGAGAAGAGCAGAAGAGAGAGAAGAGTGAGGAGAGAGATAGAGCAGAGAGAGAAGAGAAGAGAGAGAGAGAAGAGAGAGAGAGAGAGATAGAGAGAGAGAAGAGAGCAGAGAAGAGCAGGAGAGAGAGGAGAGAGAGAGGAGAGAGAGAGACGGAGAGGAGTAGAGAGAATAAGCAGAGAAGAGAGAAGAGATAGAAAGAGAGAGAGAGAGAAGAGAGAGAGAGAGCGAGAAGAGGAAGAAGTGAGCGAGAAGAGAGAGAGAAGATGAGAGAGAGAAGAGAGAAGAGGGGTGATAAGGACAATTATACATGAGAGATTAAAAGAGAAATAAAAAGGAAGTTGAATGAAGAGAGCGAGGAGAGAGAGAAGAGAGAAAGAGAGAAGAGAAAGCGAGAGAGAGGAAGAGAGAGAGAAGAGAGAGAGAAGAGACGAGAGAGAGACGAGGAAGAGAGAGAGACAGAGAGAGAGAGAGAGAGAAGAGAGAGAGCGAGAGAGGAGAGAGAGAGGGAGAGAGGACGGAGAGAGGAAGAGAGAAAAGAGAGAAGAGAGATGAGAGAGCAGAGAAGAGAGAGCGAGATGAGAGAACGAGAGAAGAGGAGCGAGAGAAGAGATAGAGAGAGAAGAAGAGAGAGAGAGAGAAGAAGAGAAGAGAGAGAGTAGAGAGAGAAAGAGAGAAGAGATGAGAGAGATGGAGAGAGAGAGAGAGAGAGGAGAGAGAGAAGAGAGATAGGAGAAGAGAGAAAGAAGATAGAAGAAGAGAAGAGAGACAGAGAAGAGACAGAGAATCAGAGAGAGAGAGAAAGAGAGAGAGAAGAGAGAGAGAGAGGAAGAGAGAAGAGAGTCAACCATGACCAGAGGTAACCAAAAAAATTGAAATAAATGCGAGATCTACTTAAGATTAAAACATTTTCGTCAATAATATCCTTAAAATATTCGAGCAATGTGTCAAAGAGCAGAATAAAACGATACTATCATTCAACCACTCCATTCAAATTAAAGTGTATATTCGAGACCAGTAAAATGCCTCAATATTTCCCTGATAATCTTAACATATGTAACCGAATGACGGAGCTAAAAATGGTTATGCAAACAGTTAACAAAAGTGTTTTATTGAACCAATTACATAAAAGGAAAAATATATAATATATAATATATAATTAATATATAAATTATAGTTGATGAAAATATATATTTCATTATAGGTAAATATAGAATAAAATATTTAAGATATAAATAATATTAATAAAAAATATATATGATATATAAAATATATAATATAATATATATAATGATAGTATGTCGCTTTTTATGTTGTATATTAATGCAGCTATGCACAATTCTCATATATATATATACTATATATTATATATATCGTATATATATATATTATATATATTATAATATATATATATAAACGTATTACTAAGAGACGACACAATTGTATACAAAGCAAAACTAATCAAGACTATTTAAATATAAATATATTAATAAATAAGATATATAATGATAATATATATAATAATAATAATATATTATTATATTATAATAGAATATTATATAAATAAATTAATATATAAATAATAAGACTTATAATAATATTATATTATAATATATTACTAAAAAATTAAAAAATAATTAAAAGTATATAAAAACATGAAATAAAAACACAAGAATAAAAAAATTCTATCACTACAAAGTTAATATAGCCTACAATAGATAAGCCTATTGAGTTGTCAATACAACTAAACGCAAATGCGACACGGAGGAAAATAAGAATAGCCTATGTTCCTATTTGTATTATATAGATAATATTATATATATAATAATTAATGAATATATAATATAATATAATATTATAAATATAATATATATAAAATATATTATATATCTAGAAATGAAGGGTGATAAGCAGTGATATCACAATATTAAATGAATATCTAATATTAAATACACAATAAAATATAAATAACTAAATATATATAAATTAAATTAATTATAAAGTAAAAGTAATATATATTATTAATAATATCATATTGTGGCTTTCGTGTAAAGCATAGCTAGGCTTCCTTGAAGTATCACGATTGCAAATTCAGCATTTTACACACACATCATAGTTTTCCTTGGAAAAAAAATTTCACATCCCTTTAATCTTCCTGAAATAAAATAAAAATATATGTAATATAAATAATATGAATTTGACAAGATTTTTGCCGTCTTGACAGTAAAGGAGATCGAGGTCAAAACCTAAAAACTATATATGGTGACCACTGTGATACGCATCAAATTGGTAGGGCATAGTACTGAAAAATTCATTAAATATCATAGTTGCCGTGCGTGTAGCCCCGGTGTTATTGGAAAAGACATAGGCCTTTCAGCAGGCTATACACTTGTTACTTTAAGTACATTACTTTACCAAGCACAACATTTCAGTTTTGATACATATCGCCAATTGTAGTATGAACAATTATATTATTGTTAATATTCGCTTTGTTTAGTCAAATAGCGTAATTATGTTGAGCTGTCACGCCAAACTAATATTTTTTTTAAGTTCTTTCACACTGAGTCGTTAATATTTTAATTTTTTTCATTCTACAGCGAAAATAAAAATGAATCCAAGACAACTTTCTTCTGCACGCGAAAATAAATACATCAAAGATGATTACTCTTGTTTTAAAGATTTTACATTGTTGATTTCAATTCATTATAATAAATTTCTAAATATTTATAAGTGTAAAAAGGTTCAAAGTTGCAATATTTTTATAAAGTCATATTCTATTATGCAAAGTGACAAACAAGAAACTTAACACCTTTCGAGGAACTTCCCTATACATTTTCACCAATAGGATTATCACGAATTATTCACATGCATGTTCTGGTTCTCCCGACTGTATTTATTTCATCAATCGCTTGTAAATAAATTTTACTTAACAATTTCTAATTTTTTTATCTTACACCCAAAACTGCTTATACCACGAAAACAATCCTCATTTTCTTTCTGATAAAATGTATTCATTCAAATCCAAAGCATTTCACTTTCATTAAAATCTTGATATTGCTTTTGAAAACTTAACTCGTCTTTGTCTTCTTTATTTTATATTATGAATTTTAAAACTTATTGCCAATATTAATTTCCCTAAATTTCTAAAAAAAAATTCTTTTTTTGTCACAAAAAACGAAAATATTTCACATTCTTAAATAATTGTTGTAAAAAAGCACCTGAAAACTACTCACCAATATAACACTAATAGTCACGAACATAAAACATTGCTTTCTTTCTTAATAATGAGTCAATTCATATTTCTTGGAGTACTAGTTTTGAGGACTAGCCCATATGGTCGAGAGGAAAATTGGTTGACACAGTCATCAAAAAAACTTTCCTGACAGTCCCACGCAGGCTAATTAGTACGTTAGTTAGTTTTTGTTAGGCTAGGTCTTAGTTAATTAGGTTAGGTGTTGGTTCAGGTGTTACTTTGTGATTCGTCTAGAGAAACCTAATAACCAGATTTTTTTTACGAATGCTGACTCATTTTCCTACCAATCATTTGGGTAAAGGTCCTTAGTTATAAACCTAAAATTTATTGAAATTGATGATCAAAACTTTAACTTTTCCACTAACAAAATAGTATCTGTGGAATAAAATGGGTTTAAATTTTTACTTCTTCATATTCCACACTTTCATTCTTATCAAATTATATTCTTTTCTTCCTACGGAAACCGTCCCCTCTGTCCCACGGCTCGAGCCCCCAAAAGGTGTAAATCCCTTTTTCACATTATGCTAATAATTCCACATTGAGCTCTTAAACAACGCCCATATTCTTAAATCAAAACATTCATACAACCATTTCTTAATAATTCAACTACATCCTTATTATAGACCTCATCAACTGAAATAAGAAAATAATGTTTCCAGGAAACTTCTTTGGAGGATACCTTTACCATAAGTACAGGAACATTATTACATACAAAGAAATAGATAGATGAAATTATCGGACAAATGGATACGGCCCTTCAAAATCCAACAACTGTTGCGGACACAGAAAGAATGCTATTATACTGAAATGTACATAATATATATATAAATAATATATATTAAATAACTATATAAAATAATTATTATTATATATATATATATAATATATATTATTATATAATAAAATAAATATATATAATATAATATAATATAAGGCGCTGAAATTGAATTGTGCCAGGCACAAGTGACGTTTAAATATATCTAAAATAATAAAAAATAAAAAATATGAATACTGAAAATAGTATTAAGGCAATAAGGGTGGGCCGACGCCGGTGAATGCGGTCTGTGCGTGTTAATCGTTTTTTTTCTTCGATTTTTTGTGTTTTGCTTTTTTTATTATATTTATATCAAGATGGCATGCTTAATTTCTTCTTAATTTTACTAAAATTATTAAAATTTTAATTTTATTCCTTTTAATATATTTTTTTTTCTCTTGTGAACTGTTAGATTTATTCGAGATGTTAAATTTTGTTTTGATTTTGTTTAGATTTGTCCTTAATAAAGTAGCTAAATTACTTGTTACAGTAGTTATCTCTTTTTTTTGTTCCTCTTCTGTAGTGAGTTTTTTTTTGTTTCGTTCTAGTTTTTATTTTGTTTTTTTTTCTGTCTGAACAATCTTGTTTCTATTTTTTAAGAGATGGAAGATCTAATAAATTTTTCTTCAGGAAAGCGCTTTGACAAAGTTAACAACAATACCACAGCTTGTCATCCTATCATTCTTATCAGATTAAATTTTATTTTTACTTTTATAATAATAATTATATCTTATATATATTATTTTGAGTTTTATAGTTATTTTGTAGTTACTAATAAAATGATTCGATGGAAGACTTTTCCTTTTTAAAGTGATATTAATTTTGGAATCCATGCTGGAATTGTGGATATTTATGTTTATTTTATATTATCAGTATTTATATTTATGTCTTAAATTGTATCTATTATTCGGATTTATTTATTGACTCATTTGATGGTTTTTATGAGATTTTATATTTTCTTTAGTCAGATTCAATTTAAGTGTTTTGGTTTTCTATTATATTATTTTGTTAATAAGTTATTGGGTTAATTAATTAATTAAGTAATTAATGAGTTAAATTACCAGTTTTATAATCTGGGTTAATTAGCTTATAAGTTGAATTACCAGTTTTATAGTCTGGGTTAATTAGCTTTTAAGTTAAGTTAACCGTAGGCTTACAGTAGATTTTATAGTCAAATTGACATGTTTATTATAAATGAAGTTAGGCCAAAATATTTTATTTAAAAATACATAATTATTGTACTATAAATGTTTTATATATTAAAAAAAACATTATGTTTTCTAACTCTGGTAAAATTAAATAAAAAAAAATAAAAAATAAAGGAATATTTTTTCCTATATTTTTTCATTAATACTTACAATGGCGCCCGACTCTCTCCCGAAGCTGTACTTGTGGCAGTTTTACATGGGGATGCATTACTAGGACTTTGCATGTGTTTCATATATTCTTTATCATCAAATATCTTCTTATCTCCTCCTTTAGGTTTGTGCTTTACGTTATCTAAAGACCCTACTCTGCTGGCGGCTTTTGCTTTGAAATCTAACTTTTCGACTGGTATCTGAGAAAAGCGGTGCAAAGCAAAAGGTGAATTGATTAGAAAGATGAAAATTTAATTGTGAATACTACTAAATTTACGTGAAAGATTTTCGAATTAAAAAAAGCAACTACCTTACATATAAGTGAGAGTCATTAACGTGTCTTTCATAGACATAACTACACACTACGTGTTCGCTTCTGCGTAGAATCTCAACTCATGGTTCTGAATTATGACGATTTTCAAGTGCATGGCTGAAAATTATCCTAATTCAAAACTGAGTTACCAAATCACTCGAGCTTTTATATCGAGGGGGCGAACATGTAGTGTGAAGTCCTGGTCTTACATTAAGTGAGCGAACGATTACACAACTCAAGATACAAAATACATAGAAAATGTGCAATTAATAGATCCGACGATGAAATCGCTTCATTATCACTCAGAAACCGAAAAGCCAACGACCAGCCAATATGTTTCTGGCAATTAAGTTTAAGAACTTCAGGTGTATAAGTGAAAAACAAAAAGGTTTTTGTGTTCTACATAGATTTTGCGATACAAACAAAAGTGTCTACACAGTTTACAGTTGAAAGAAAAATTTTCATTGTTTTTTTTTAACAAATTATTGCGAAATAATGTTTTAAATAACTACTGTAATAAATCATTACAAATTATTTATTATTTACTATTAACATTGTTTCGATAGCGAAATCAAAAACAACAGATTTTGAATTTATCGAAAAATGCAACAATGTCTTAAGCTAATTATGCAATAATTCCAAATATGACATATATAAAGCTACATATTTTTAATAAACATGTTATTAGAAAGAATATAGCAGAAATAGTTTGATAAATAAGAAATAAAGTAAAGATAAAAAACAACTCTACAATTGACCAACGTATTCTCAACGCCAATGTTGGGAATATGATAAAGCTATGATTGCAATATAAGCTTCAATTTTGAATGAAAAAAAAATATATTGTAATTCTACTATATAATTCTGTTCTTGGTTAATATAATTCAACTGTTGAAAAGATGTTATATGAAAATAGAAATAATTCGAAATAATTCAATCGATAAGCCAAATTCGATAAGTAAGAAAGCCTACAAAAGGTAACTAAATCAATTATTAATGCTAAAAAAAACGATGAAGTTTTCGATTTTACACAAATTAAAAATAAAAGTCTTTTGAAGAAATAAAAAACATTGTTTTTTTTTATGAACAATAAATACGATTTCTACTGTGCTAGCAAAAGGACAACGAACGTCCTTGAACTTTACTGTGCATTCAATGTATATATATATATATATAAAAAAGCTAAATTATACGACATCCACACCAACTTCGTGTCATTCATCCGTCCCTTATCATGAACAAATCAAGTTGTAAACACGTCGGATGAAACAGAAAACACATGAACAGCAAAAATGTCTATGAAAGATCGAAAAATATATCTTAAAGCTTAGGCCCTATATATCGTTTTTTTTTTTGTACCATTAATAATATCTAATACATGATAATACAAACTGCTTCAAACAACGAGTTTAAACATGATCCGTTCGCGATATATGATAAAAGAGGATAAGTGACACAGAACTTGTGTGAAACACGTTCTTTAGTTTTTTGTGTGTTTCAAAATGGGGTTGTGTGCTTTATTACTTCTACAACTTCACAAAATTAATGACGTTTTTCTGACCTTTGAAATAACGTCCTCTCTTAACCGTTTACACTTACTCGTTTGGGTTTATCTGTAAAGTTTTAGGTTGAAGTTAGAAATAAAAAATAATAAAATAATATTAATAGATAACTAATATAATAAATAATAGTTAAATTCAAATAATAATGAAAAAAAATTATAATAAGAAAAAAATACAAAGAATAATGATTGAAAATAAAATAAAATAATAATATAAAATAATAATAATAAAAATAAGAAAACAAATAGTTATCGATTGACAATTTAATTAGACATGCTTTGTGAGAAAGGTGTGTGTTGTGTTGGGAAAGGCAGCAGAAATGGAATGGGGAAGAGAAGAGAGAGAGAGAGAGAGAGCAGAGAAGAGAGAAGAGAGGGGAGAGAGAAAGATAAAAGAGAGAAGAGAAGAGAAAGGAAGGAAGAGAGAGAAGAGAGAGAGGAGAGAGAAAGAGAGAGAGAGAGAGAGATAGAAGAGAGGAGGAAGAGATGTCGAAAAGAGGCAGCCGAAAAAATTCGGGTTCAAATTAATAAGAAAAAAAGGGAAGATAGAGAGAGAGAGAAGAGGAGAGAGCGGAGAGGAAGAGAGAAGAGAAGAGAGAGAGAGAGAGATGAATAATAGCCAAAGAGAAGTCGAAAGAGGCACCGAAAAGTAAAATTAGCAAGACGCAGAAGAGAGTAGAGAAGAGAGAGAGAAGAGAGAGAGGAGAGAAGAGAGAGAGAAGAGGCGAGAGAGAAGAGAGAGAGAGGAAGAGAGGAGATAATAGAGACAAAGAGAGAGTCGAAAAGGAGCATGGCGAAATGGATTAAAGAAGAAAGTGAGAGAAGAGAGAAGAGAGAGAGAAGAGAGAAAGATAGAGAGAAGAGAGAGGAAGAAGAGAAGAGAGAGGGGAGAGAGAATGTGCATTTACTCCTACCTCAAGGTCACAAAAACCACCGGCCTTGTTGTTAGTTCCTCGACCCAATGTGGCTTTGTCTTAAAGCAAGTACCGTTCAACCTTCTGTCTCTCCGCTGGTTGTAGTCTTGTTGTCAACAAGATCTGGCTGGGGGCTCGCACTCCATTATCTCACAACCAAATCGGCGAGTGGTCGAAATAATCAATAATAAAATAATAATATAAAAATAAAAATAATAATAATAAATAAGAAAAATAATAATAATAATAAAATAATAAAAACTATATAAATAAATAATAAAATAAAATAATAATAATAAATTATGAATAAAAAGCAGGAAGGCAGAAAACTTATTAAACTTTCATTCATCCAATAAGTTTTTAATTCAATTATTAAATTATTTTATAAGTAGTATGAAAATAGTTTATTACAAAAAATCCATTTATTTATCATTATTTTATTAATATATTAATATATCTATATATAATATAAAAAGTATAAAAATGCATAAAATAAGAACCATGGTTGGTCGAAAGTCAGTTCCGGTTACGATCCCTTCACGGCAAAAAAAAATATAACTAAATAAATAAAATAAAACCAAATTAAAAAAGAATAAATAATACGGCGCCTCAGTACAATACCAACAGGCCAAGAACGTGCTTGATTGCTGAACTACTAAAACGTACAGCGAGAAGGGTTAACAGGAGCCTTTCTAGCAAATCCGGAACCCATAAATCATATATAAATAAGCAGCTCTAGTCATTTGCCCAGACGGGATCACTCTTTCGCGCAACTAGAACACAAGACAAATAATTTAAAAAGTGTTGGCCTCCACCCCCCTCTCTGCTTTCACAAAAACTTGAGGCCCCAGGTGACATGCCACCTTACTTTCTAGATTTCATGCTCATAAACCAACAGAGCAAAACCTTGGGTCCTAAACCGTTGATGCGGTGCGGGCGAGCATTCAACTAGCTGTAGATTGTTACGCGTTTTAGCAAACAAGAACAGTTGTCTTGTTGTGTGTGTTGTATTGGCATGTAAAAAAATTCGGGGTTTTTCTTTTGTTCAACATCCTGAAAATCTCTGATGGTGATTTGGGTTTATTTTGAAATAATGCAAACTATAAAAAGAGACCAAACACATTTAACCATTTTAAAACGCTTAAACGACGGAAAGGAACCATAACTTTATTTACAACAGGTATCGACAGTCTCGCAAAAGTCACCCGGAAAATAACAATTTACAAGCTTATAGTATCATAATATATATGATATATATCTATATAATATAATAATAATAAAATAATATAATTCCCAAACATAACAATATATATAATAAAATATAAATAAAAACTATTTATATATATATAGTATATAAAAATAGATATATAATATATACAATTTATAATTAATATATTAAAGAAGATCGAATATTGAATTAAAGGCGACTCTCACCGGGCTTAACGTGCTCCACGAGTGAACATATAGAAACATCATGTAAAATCTTATAATGTAGCGAACAAATTCCCTTATGTTTACATATATATAATAAAAAAAAAGATTCAAGACAAATTAAAAGAAAAGTGGTACCAATGGATAACCAACTTAAAAGTCTTTTAACCTTAAGAAGGTATGGCTGCCTTTAATTTGCCGCACATCGACGATTCAATCGAATTTGCAGTACAAATTGTTAAAACAATTTTATTATTTTCAATATGTCTAATAAATATAATGTCACCATATTATCTAAAAAATAATCTAAATAATTTAAAAAATCGAACATAGTTAAAATATGCTTCTCTCTTTAGATTGAAAACTGTTAAAATATTATACAATATGCTAACACGAACAACCAAAGAACACGTTAAACATAGAAAACTTTAGCGAAATCAAGAATAATATAATAGTTTTTATAAGAATAATATAAAATAAATAAATATATATATTATAATAATAGTAGATAATATAATAATATATATATACAATATAATAATAAATAAATAATATACTATATATTATAAATAAAATAAATATTATATTATATATATATAGTTAAATATTATATATAATATATTAATATATTATATTTAATAGATATAGATAGTATATATATATAAAAGTATAATATATATATAGAAATATAAAAGAATAATATATAATATATAAGTAATATATATATATAAGAAGAGAGACGAGAGAGAAGAGAAGAGAGAGAGAGCACGAGTAGTAAAAGTTACTGGAGTCAATTTTCAAAGATATATAGCTACTATATAACTATATAATTAATATATAAAAAAATATATATAATAATATCTAATCATTAGTTCGCAGTGAGTAATTTGTAACAAGATACAGCGATATCCTAACAAATCTTATAAATACCAATTAGCAGGACTACCGAAACGTAACATCTAATATACAATAAGATATATATATATAAATAAATATAAAAATTAATATAAATAATATATATATAATATTATAATATAATATAATACACGATGTTCAGATCCGGTCACAAGGAATTAGTTTGAGTAACGGAATTAAGTCCTTTTTCTTTCATAACGGCAACCGACTAACTCGCTATTTTCTCCAGTACTAGCCGGACATTTGTTCGACTTTTGAATATAGTCAGTACACACCAGCAAAAAACTCCTTAAATAATATATATATACTATTAATAAATATATATATAATAATATGATATATATATAATAAATATCTAATATATTTAAAATAATATTGAAAAATGACTTACCATCTATAAATATAACATCACACCTCAAATATGCCCCGGTTTGCTATTAGAGGGGGCCGGAGGGGGCAGGCCCGAATTCAGACGAAAAATTTTTTAGTTTCAATCGTAATAAATAGAACGGGCAGAAGTTATAGATATTATATAAAGTCCGCGAGAACACAATCTCGTAAGTCCATTACTTACATACTTGAAACCGGACAAAATAATGCAACATTAGAATCACCATGTGAAGAATTAAGCGCTCTAACTAAACTGAAGGTCTGAAATGCTTGTACCAAAAACAAATTCAAAATACCGACCAGCATTCCTACTTCCGACCTACCAAACTATTAAACACACATTTCAATACCATCTGGATGATAATATTAGAATATAGTGAGAAAGTTTTTAAAAGTTCCTTGCCGTTGTCCTACCGATAACGTAATGTGCCATACGTGAGCAAATAAACAGATTTGCATATTTGCAAGGAAATTCGAAAAGCCAAACTAAGATTTAAAAGCAAAGGGAGTTATGGAGTTGAACGCATTCACAGCACAGTCGCACAAAAAATCCAATAGAGACTATTCTGGTTGCATCACAATTCCAAATATTTACATTGTGCAAATACTAGCAACTTCTTACCCGGTGTATAATCTCCCTAGACAAAGAAGCTCAACATAAGACTGGAAAACAACTTAAAATAACTGAATGAAATACGATGCTGGGATGCCCTCCTCTACACATTCGAAAATGAAATGTAAAGAATTGAAGAGATTAACCTCGCTCACTTTCATTCTAGGCAATTAAATAAACACTTATAGGAAGTGATTTATAAACTTAAAATTTCCATTTTTTCAAAATTTAATATTTCCTCATTCCTTTATATATTATATAATATAATACAATATATCTATATATAGATATATATATAATTAATATAATATATAATATATATAAAAATAATAAAATATAGACAAAGAAATTTTTGTTTGCCCCCCCGAAAAAAATTTCTGGGGGATACGCACGTAGCATATATTAGTATTAAAGACATGGAATTCATAGAATAAATAGGAGCTTTCGTAACTGGAGAAATGAAGGAGAGCAGTAGTGAGTGAACATGTGAAAGTAAGTGTGTAAGTGTATTTAAAATGCAGTCATGTGTGTAACAATTGATGTACAGTTATAAAAATGTTTGTTTCACTCGATAAATTAACTACTTGAGGATTTCAAGATTGAAGAAGGTAAATTGCAGTTCAAGAAGAAATGAAGAAAATAAATTACTTTGTAAATTTGTCACAGAAAATAAAAGAGAAAATGAAACCAATTGGTACAAAAGTGAAATAATATTTTAATACAAGTGGAATTTTGGTACATTATAACTCGCTAAAAGGAATTCGCTTTGGAAAAGTTTTAAATGAGTTAGCCTACAGGTAAGAAATAGCTAAAGATTTTTTGGTGTGAAACTTTTACCTTGAAATAATAATATATTTATTAAGAAATAAATGTCGGGAAATTGCTCTGAAACCCTTTTTTTATTTTATAAAAATAAAGATTTTAAGTAGTGTATTACAGCTGCAATCACTGAGTAACATTATTCGCAAAATGTCATAATGACTGAAAGTGATATTGTTATAAAAAATAAAGATAGTACTTCGAGGCATTGAAAGAAATAGCCAGAATAATGTTGATGTATTTATATCCTTGTATGCTGAATTTGGTAGTGTAAAAAAAGAAAGGTGCTATTAACACTCAAAATTGGATGGTATTACAGCAGTGCTTAAAAGAAAAGTTTGAAGTTAATGCTCAATTTTAATATAATCACACTCAACTACTACTCATACCTATCTAACAGTTTTCCTCTCAATCATTATATTTATTCATATCATCCTAAATAAATAATTCTAACCGATTAGGGTAAAGTCAATCACTATATACTATATATATATATATAAATTTGTGGTTCAGGGCTTGGGGACTTAAAAAAATCTCAATGAACCGCATCAGGCCTTTATTACATGGGACATGGAAAACATCCATGTCGATATAAAACCCCGGGATGACTGCAACATTAAACATAAATGACAGAAGCAGGAAAAAATCCAGAGGAAAACAGATCGAAACCATGAAAAAACTAAACATTAAGCATGTATTCCGTATTCACCATCACCCAAAGCAGAATCCAATAAAAAGACACACAATTAACCGCATAAAGAGCCGCGGAATACAATAATAAAGAATTTGACATAGATTACAATAAGCGTATTACATATATACATCTAAATAAGTCATACCATATAAAAAATAAACACAAACAAAAAAGATAATATATATATATAATACTTATATATTAATTATATATAATAAATTAATTATAGTATAATAGAATAATTATATATATATATATTCAGTAGAGCATGCAAACATATAAACAAGAGCACTATAAATATATTATAAATAATTATAAATAATATCATAATATATTAATATATATTATATACATATAATAAGTAATAAAAAAAATAATGCTATAGTAAATATATAAATGAAATATATATATTAATAATTAGCATAGACAAAAAAAACGGTAAAAATATCATAATCAAAAAGTTTCGCAAAACATCTTCCTTAAACAATATATATAACAAATACAGCTCACAACACTATATCAACGTATATAACTATACTATATTCACGCCAAATAAATTATAAGCAACCTCCAAAGATAACAGAAAACATTGGTAGTAAATAAGACAATGAAGTAAGTTTCCGACTTACTAAAGCTATTATCATAGTATCTAGCCTAATAGAAATTAAAGGTAATACTAATACAATATACGATTAGACACTCCTTCCTGAGCCTTGCCTAACAACTACAAATAACATGAGCTACGCACCAACTAACACTAGAGAAGGACTGACCCAATCGCACAAGTCGTGAGATCTTGCTTGCGAAGTCCGTAAGATTACGTCTCGTCGCTTTCATATATGTAGAAAACCAAAATATAATGTACATACTGCTATAAGCCTATTAATCACTATTAAAAAAGAATAATTAAGCATAATAATAGTCTTGAAGTTTTAACTATGAAAATTCAATTAATAACAGTAAGCCGATAACCGTCATGATTGTCTGCAGTCAATGGAGAAGAGACAAATCGTTATTTAAGATTGATGTAAAAAACGTTGAAAGAATATAAGGATAGCGGAAAACACTAATGTTATCGGGGCACAATATTATCGGCTCTTTCTCTAATTATCTTTTTTTCGAAATATTTTGAAATCTTTGTCTTCAAAATCTGTCTATACTCCACTGCAATCTGAGAGGTCCTAGAGCCAAACCAATTATATGAATGAGCGATCAGGTAAACGTATACTAACCTAGATATGCACTAGAAAGATGCAGTAAACCACCATATACGGAAATAAACAAGCATAACGATGACTCTACATTTATGCCGTAGTATTCCTTTCTTTTCTCGTTTAGCGGATCATGTTCACTAAATAAGCATGTTCTTATGGCCCATTCGAAATAATCAGGGTATATTCTTAGTATTCTCCTAACTACCAGCGGTTAAGCTTCAAGCAAGGTCCTAGCTGATGCTCTAAAAAAATACTCACTCTAATTATTCACAATCATTTATTAAATTATTTTATATTGTCAAAAAAATTTTGATCAATGTTACTACTCCATACCACAGGAGTTAATCTCGCTCATAGCTCAATCATGATTAATAACATATATGAACCCCTCTCCGCCGACAAGCGAGAAAAGACAATATACATCAACGCGAGCTAAACATAATAATAATAAGAGATACTAAGGTATAGGTATAATATTATACTAAACGTCAATATAGTATAGCTAATATAAATATACCATAAATAATAATAAATAAACTTATAGTCATAACTCACCAATGAAACTTACGCTATCCCATCAATACATATGACTAATAATAACTACTAACATATAAGCTAATATATAACATATTCAAACCTCCACCATATAGCCAGCTAATAATGATTACTAAAATACGTACTATCATAATAAACTAAGAATACATACATAATACACAATAAATTCTCCTGAATATATATATGTTACACATTGTGCGAGTGACTAAAAGCTGTACATTACCCAAAATCGCAATATAACATCAATCCCGCGATCGCCCCAGAAACAATTAAAAATAATAATACTATCACAACATAAACCTGTCGAATTGCCTAAGTTTGTCAACTCTATTCATTCAACGAACTTCGGTTTTACATAACTAGACGGAAGACGACCTAATTGACCTGCTTTTTCTAATTCCTATTGTCTAATGCTAGGTTTTTCACGCTAGCCCGCGGATAATATATATTCACCCCTATTATATTCATCTATACTAAAAATACGTATATAATATAGTATATACTATATATATATATATATATAATATACATATTATAATTACTCAATACTATATATATAATATAATCTACGTATTATATATATATATTTATTATATATACTACTAATATATATAATATATATATATATATAGTGATATATAATATATATAGTATACTAATAATAGATATATATATATATATACCTATATATATATATCTATATAGTACTATCTATAATAAATAAATTATACTCTACTCAATAAGTAATATATATATAGCTATATATATATATATATATAATATATCTCATATTTAATATGTATGGCCAAAGCGATTTAGGATTGGACTATTAGTTGGCAGACACAATTAATCTGGTAAAGATAACTTACTTTTCAATAAATTCTGATAAACATGATTATGTCTATACCATTCAAATTTCTAATCCAATTTTTTAGGTATTTATGCTGCACACCACTTACTGGCAGAAAAAATTCTGGCATACATATATATATTTATCATATAATATACACAAGCTCTATCAAAATACTTACATATAAGATACTACATACTATAGTAATATAGCTAACTATACTAATATATATCTATATATATATATTAATATTATAATATATATATATTCATATATATATAGCCTATATAGTATATTATCATAATAGATAATAATGATAAATATGATTAGTATAATTATATATATTAATATATATACCTATATAAAGTATATATATACTAGTCACCGCATAAATATACCAAAAAAATAAAATAAATAAATATACCAAATAAATAAAAAAATAAAAAAAATACCGTAATACAAAAAAATAAATATATAAACATATTAATAAAAAATCATGCAAAATATAAACAACACTAATAAATATATATATATATATATAATATATATCAAACGGCCGATCAATGACCCCGACGACACGTCGTTTGAAAGCCTTTCATAAAGTCTATGAAAATAGAGGTGGAAGTATAGTTTCCGACTTTACCAGTTGTGCTACCTGCTAAGAATGAGAATCAGGAGGTTAAGTTTTGGGGATCGGAGAAGTGGACAGAGAAAGGATAAGACTTTGTTGATTTACGAGTTGCACTCCCTCTCCTCAAGGGAGGACTGAATGCGATTAAGAGTTGTTCGAAAAAGAAATTGGAGAGAGAGTCAGTGATCTTGTGGGAGAGATCATAAGACGAAAAACTTCTTAGACTCCACCATTTTCAAGAAGGAGGGTCTGGTGAGGTTTGAATCGGTTCAGAATATGAGATTAGATATAACTCCCGGAATGGCGATGCTCAACGTGTGTAGCTGGATCAAAGCAGTTGGAAGTGATGTTGCAAGAAGGTTTCGGAAGGCAACATTTAGACAAACCAAAGGAAGGAAATACCGCAGAGAGAGAGAGAGAGAGAGAGGAGAGAGGAGAAGAAGAAGAAGAAGGAATGAGTGGGTGAGAAAAAAGAGAGAGAGAGAGAGAGAGAGAGAGAGAGAGAGAGAGAGGAGAGAGAGAGAGAGAGAGAGAGGGGAGGGAAGAGGAGAGAGAAGAGAGAGAGAGAGAGAGAATTACATAAAAGGGAAGGCTTGAGTTGTGGGTTTTAAAAAGATGTTATAGTTGTGTGGAAGATTTTGTCGAGTAATCAAATATATAATAATAATAATAATAATAATAATAATAATATAACTAATCATAATATAAAATAATAATTATAAATAATAATAAACAATAATAATAATAATGATAATAATAAAATATAAAAATAAATAATAATAATAATAAATAATTAATACGATAATAATAATAATATAATATAATATAATAATATAAATAATAATAATAATATATAATATAAATAATACATAATAATAATAATATGAATAATAAAAATACAAATCATAGATAATAATAATAAATAATATTAATAAATATATAATAATATAATGAATTATAATGAATAATACATTAATATTAAATAATAACCGATTAAAAATAATATAGAATAATAATGAATACATAATAATAATAATAATAATAATAATAATATATAATAATAATATGAATAAATAATAAATAATCATAATAATATAAATAATAATATAATATAATAATGAATAATAATTAATATGCAATACTATTATTGCAAATATAGAATCCAAAATAGCAAATAATGGAAAAAAAAAATAATGTAAATAAATAATAACAGAAATAAAAAACTATAAATAATAAAAATACTAAGATAATAATTGAATAATATGACGTAGAATAACATAACAATAAGCATTATCAAATCGCACTAATAAAATCCAATCAAATACCCAGATAATAATAATACCCAATCTATAAATT